>KV428067.1:0-129112 GCA_001632355.1 Sistotremastrum suecicum HHB10207 ss-3 | reverse complement strand
TAGAGGCTGATATAGCACCACTGTACCATGATATCATGATATACTGGAGGATATATGTAGATTACAGAAGGATTTGAGAAAAAATTGCAATTTAAACTGATAAAAACTGATATCAAACTGATTTATATCGCACAAGTGATAAAAATTGATTTAAATCGATACGATATTTTGATTTTGAAAACAAAATATCGATATCGCGATATTGATATGATATTTCCCAGATTCTGGGATTTGTGATATTGATATTGATATTGATATTCCAAAATTTGGGTAAAATATCATATCATATCATATTTTGCAACACTAGTACTACAGTAGTTACTACATCAAGTAGGTTCCGATACTGTACATAAGCGGAGACCGGATATCGGAAATGGGTAGAGGTTATACTCTGCCCATTAACCGGATATCCAGGTCAGTCCATTATATTAATATAGAGGTTACTTAGTTACTAGCTGCCTGGCCCGTGCACCGCACGGAGCAACCAAGTCCCAGTCCCCAGTCCCAGTCCCAGTCCCGAGCCCTCCGAGCAAGCGCAAGCACAGTCCCAGCCCCCCGAGCCCGAGACGCGCCTCCCGGCGCAGCCCCAGCAAGCCACCGAGCCCAAGCCAGAGCCCCGAGACACCGAGACACGCCCCTCCCGGCGCAGTAGAGTCCGAGAAAATTTGCCATACCCATTGAGCTATGTTGTTTGTGTGAGGGAGTTTTGATATCTATTCTACAGTACACAATGATCTATTATAACCCTGTAACTCTGATGCATGGAACCGGACAGAAAACTGAGAGCCTGAGTGTGGAATCCCCATGTAGAAAGATCACGGGCCTGAGAACTGAGAACAAAATAGTATAGTGATCCCTTGAGATGTCCAAGAGGATAGGAAGGAATGAAAACGCAATACCCGGAATATTTTGACAGGGATCAGGAGAGTAGACATATTGAGATGATCAGAAATCAACAGTCAATCCATATCATAGGACACAGATTTCAGCACTTTGCGCGACGGCAATGGCGGCAAGACATCATCTGGGTTTGACCAAGTGAATTGAGGAATTGAAGGGCAGCCATGCAGATAAATTGAATGGATTTGATCAGGCAGATATCCGAGAGCAAGTGTGGAGTTCAGGACTGATACGTTCATTAGACACATCCAATAAGATGCAGTAGATTCTTTCCAAAGCAACACTTGAGACCACTGATTTTGGGGAATCTCGACTCAAGAGCACGGCTTAAGAGAACTTTTGCAGTCGGCAATACTGTAGAAAATCGACCATAGCGGCGTGTCCCCTGTCCCCAGGGTCCGCCGTGCCGCTATTATTTCAAAATGTCCCTTGTCCCCGCGGTTGTAAATAATTAAATAAATGATTGAAATATTCGCAAAAAATACAAAAAAATATTCCTACTTGTATGAAAAGGTCATGTATGCAAGTCCGAGGCATCGGGAGGTCAAGGTTGGCCAAATTACAGCGTTTTACAATATTTGAAAGCATTTTTCTATCAATTGTCCCTTGTCCCGGACCCTGTTGCCGCGACGCCGCAGTGTGTTTTCCTTGTCCCCTGTCCCCACCCGCGCCGCAATGGTCGATTTTCTACAGTAATAGGGAGCAGGCTATATTGACATAGAAATCAGGATATCAGGGAGTCCAGAGCTTGGTCCAGTATAGGATATGATATACAGATATCATCCCAATGGGTGCGAGAGCGGCGAAACGTAGATAGATTTCCGATCGACGAAGCAAAGTGAAGTTGAAGTTGCTGTTGACCAAGAGACGACGCGGCGTCGGAGTTCGAACACACCGAAAGGGAGGACGACGCGGGTCGAGTTCCGATGTCCGATTTTACGTAATCCGAGCGTTATTTTTTTATTATCCTAATATTATCCTATTATAGGATACTCTGCCCATTAACCGGATATCCAGCTTAACAGTCCATCGTTTCAGTAGGATGGTATCGATTGTCCATTATCCGGAATTAATAGTACATTTTAGTGTAGTGATTGTATACAGTATCAGTGACCTGTGCCATGCACCCACACCGAACTCCTCTGCAACCTTGTCTCGGGATATAGCACTCTACTCGTCGTATGTCACTCCCAGAATTCGCCTCAAAGCATGTGCGATCATAATAATATCCTTCGATCTCCCTCGATGACTTTCCTCTAGAACGGATAATCGGGGGGTACCCTCATCTTTTTGTTGAAGGGCTCAAGAAGCGCATGCTCAGCAGCCCACTCATTGATAGCGTCGAAGCTGCGACAAGTATGAACGTTGTCGAAGTGAGGAAAGACTTGACGCTTAGGATCGCTCCATTGGAAGACATTGGGTGTGATGTCGGCGTTACACATGACGCTTTCGCGGAGGATATTGATGCAGTGATCTGAGTGATCGAAGGGGGTTGGATCACCTTCGAGGATGGGTTCGCCCAGGTGCATGTGGCCGTAACGTTCGGGGGATAAGGCTTTTCGGAGGTGATTCTGTTGAATGATAGAGTTAGAGTTCGGGACGATAGGGTGTGGAGGATGGACTCACTAGACAATGAAGTTGATGGAAGACTTCCAAGACAACAAGAGAATGCGATTCGTCTCCGGCTATCCTTTCCGTCCAGTTCGCCATCTTCGCCGCATCTTCGTTAGGAATGCGCGTCATTCCGACTGTAAGAAAGAACGGTACGGATTGATTAGAATTTCGGACAAGAAAGCCGAACGAGTCGAAGGCGGCTTACCGGGATATAGAGCATTCCAGGCGCGATCCGTTTCGTCTGTCGGAGGCCCGTGATAGATTGTCCGAACACCAAGCTCCGTGAATGTCCGTCGCTCATATCTGACGGCCTCTTGAGCGGGAGCTATATAAGCGTCTCGAATCAGACTCTGACATTGTAGAGGGCGGATCGTAACTCACAATATACAGGTTCAGCTCCGATCCATTTCACATGATTAACAGGTGTAGGGGGCGTCGCTTGTTTGCGATATATGAGGAGGATGGCAATGACGAAGACAAAGTTCAGCAGAACGGATACGATGAAGGCGGCGGACCATGCCGTTCGTTTGGGGGTGGCTTCGTGGAGGATGTGTGACTCTTCAATATGATCTTTCTCAAAGTCTTCCGAATCTTCGTAGGAAGGAGTGTTTGGAACGAGAGGACGATAATGAGTTGACATTGTGGGAATGAATGGGTGTTCTGTGTCCTTAGACTGAGACCAGGTTTAAGAGGCAGGAATGAGAAAGCGTGTGAAGTTGCAAGTTTCGATTCCTAAGAAGAGACGTAGTGCAAAGATAAGCTCAGAGACTATGATAAAGCTTCAGAAGACGAAGATGCAATGACAGAGTTAGGAACGAAGAAGACGCACTTGTCCATGTGTTTGAGCTTCGTTCGACATCGTAGTACATATTATGTCAGGGCAGGACCGACAACATAATCTATGGCACCTTTAGTCACACGACTGCTATGTCGATCTTTGGTTGAAGAAATTTGGTGTCGAGATTGCAGTGTCGTAAGCTAATGAATTGTGGGAGGAAGTTTGTGATCACAAGTTTCCGACAAGGCTCTCGAACTGGGTGGCAAATGCCACTTCTGTAACTCGCAGAGCACGAAAGGTTGGAGGGGAAGAAATGCGGCGAAGAACACCAGAAGGCGGCCGATCTTCTTAATCAGTCTCAGTAAGCCGGAATAACAATGAACGACATAGCTCACCAAATTTCAATATGCATGCTCGTTATCTCCTCTCAGGAAGCTGTACTCGGATGAAATAGACTTCAAACGCGTCGATGCCACAGGTTCAAGCTCGTAGAAGCGTTACTAACGCTGGGGTTAGCCTTTGGGAAGCCTTCTTTGGAGCATCTTCTTTCGGGGTTCTTCTGCTGAACAGTAAGATATTTCCCATTCCCAGAAGAGGTGGGTCACTCGCCATGAGCATGCCGGACCACCATGGTGTCGTCCTGGATGGTTCGGCAACTGCCATTCAAGTTCTCCAATAGGCGCTGAGTCAACTTTGTGATCTTAACGACAACTCCCCGTTTGAACTCAAGAAGTCAAGACGCTGACCTATCATAAGCATGATTTTCCGTGCGATAGCTGTGTCAGACTTCTCCGTTATCTCTCTCGGATTCAACGACGCCAGGAGTTCTGACGATCATCGGTGCACTGGCATCCACGAATCACGACATCTGTGTGGGAAGCCGCTGAGAACTTGACCTTAGTCGATGCCATGTTTTCTTTCCGGCCTGGTAGAAGTAAGATAGAAGCTGAGAAGCTTGACGTCAAAGTGATTTGACGGTCGAAAGCGCTCTGAACACAACGTGAATCATTTCCTTTCTTGGTACATGACGTCGGTACCTGACTGACAGCTTTTTCTACAGTGCCTATGCGCTCGTGAAGCTTCTTCCAGCAAATATCATACTATAGAGCTCATGGCCTATCGCGTGGAATATTCTGATGTCATCGACGCTTTCGCTACCGCGTTGGGGTTGTCTTTACAATTTCTCCCGGGCCATGTCACAATCGGATTGCGCCATGCATTACCGCTGCTGTATAGCAGGAGCTCTGACGGACAGCTTCCCGTGCGTAAATCGGTCTTCTCGAAGTTCACAGAAGTCGGAAGGTCTTTCTGTTCCGTGTGGGAACTGGAGAAGGTTGTGGAGTGCGACATCGAAGCTTCATCACGCTCGTGTTGCACGCGAGCAGTTGGACACCAGGAGATGCCAATGTTGGAGGTACTCAAGATAGGACGGAGTTGGTCTTCGTCATGGAACAAGTGCAACCTTCCTGTTCGATATAAATACTGGACCATCGCTCGAGGTTCAGCATCCTTCACCGGACACCCTCATCCATCCAACTCCTTCAATCCTCACAATCAATCCAATCACTTCTCTAGCAATGTCTATCAAAACTCTCCTCCCCATACTTCTTCTCCTCAGCGCCTGCGGTGCTCTCCCCACTGCGATCAAAGCGCCGTCCGACGTCGAAGAGTCCCTCGGCGTATACAGCAGCTACTCGGGCGAGAAGCGCGCTGTTGCCGCTCCCGACGCTGAAGATTCCTTGGGGGTGTACAGCCAATACTCTAGCGCAAAGCGCGCTGTAGTCGCATCTCCCGACACTGAGGAATCTCTCGGTGAGCACATACCTCATGCTAACAAATCAGCTTTACCGACATGTCATACTCTCTAGGGGTCTATAGCAGCTACGCTAGCGAAAAGAGAGCCATCTCTCCCGACACTGAAGATTCGCTCGGCGTGTACTCAAGCTACTCCAGCGAAAAACGCGCTGTTGCTGCCCCAGATACCGAAGATTCGCTCGGGGTCTACAGCCAGTATTCCAGTGCCAAACGTGCCGTAGTCGCCTCTCCCGACACTGAAGAGTCTCTCGGTGAGTACCCTGTCCACTATAACACATGAACGTCTCTGAGTAAATCTGCAATCTAGGTGTCTACAGCAGCTATGCGAGTGAGAAGAGGGCTATCTCGCCAGACACCGAGGAATCCCTCGGCGTGTACAGCAGCTATTCTAGCGCAAAACGTCGGGCTATCGCCCCTGACACTGAAGACTCCCTCGGCGTGTACTCCAGTTATGCCAGCGAGAAACGTGCCATCCATCCCGACACCGAAGAGTCTCTAGGAGTCTACGAGAGCTACTCCAGCGCGAAACGCGCTATCTCTCCTGATACCGAGGATTCCCTCGGCGTTTACAGCAGCTACGCCAGCGAGAAGAGATCCGCCGCTATCGCTCCTGACACCGAGGACTCTCTCGGCGTCTACAGCTCTTACTCCAGCGAAAAGAGAGCAATCGCCCCCGATACCGAAGAGTCGCTTGGAGTCTACAGCTCCTACGCCAGCGAGAAGCGCGCTATCTCACCCGATACCGAGGAGTCTCTCGGAGTCTACTCCAGCTACGCTAGTGAGAGACGCGCCGTCCAGCCTGATACCGAAGACTCCCTTGGCGTATATTCCAGCTACGCCAGCGAGAAACGCGCGATCAAGCCCGACACCGAGGAGTCATTAGGCGTGTACGAGAGCTACGCCAGCGCCAAGCGCGCCATCAAGCCTGATACCGAGGAGTCTCTGGGAGTCTATTCTAGCTACGCTAGTGAAAGACGTGCCATCTCCCCCGACACCGAAGACTCTCTTGGAGTGTACTCTAGCTACTCCAGCGAGAGACGCGCCATTAACCCCGACACCGAGGAGTCGTTGGGTGTATACGAAAGCTATTCCAGTGCCAAGCGTGCTATTTCACCCGACACCGAAGAATCTCTCGGCGTCTACAGCAGCTACTCCAGCGAAAAGCGGGCCGTCGCACCCGATACCGAAGACTCCCTGGGTGTGTACAGCGAATACTCCAGCGCATAGAGTCGCGCTATCTTAGTAAGCCTCTTCTTTCTCAATCCATAGCCACTTTACTAACTCGCCTTTCTCTCCCAGCAATAAATTTAGATCAAAAAAATCTTTCTTACTACTCTCGCTCTTAGTGTACATGTACGTAACGCGTCCCGATGTATCTCTATCTGTAACTACTTTACAATCTATTTCACTTCTCCCTCCTTATATTTGCCCTCATTGTGATATTATCCAACAAAAAGTCTTCTCAGCGGTGCTTATGTATTAACAGTCGATGGCAATATTGTTACGGTACTATCCAAAGACCATCATCGAGGCCAGATCGGGCAAAAACCTTCGGCATCATCGGATGTGCATTTTCTAAGCTGTTTTATATTTGTAGGATATATATATACATACTCGTATATTATGATATTGCCAATCATAATCACTGCCTTTGCGGTTCTCTGTAGAGTCTGCGCCAAGGCGTTGAGTCCTAAGCGCCGGCGCTAGAGGATGAAGCCGTTGGTAATCAACAGCAAACAATCACGACGCCAGCCAACTCGGAGTTCTCGTAAACTGGACTACTTCGTGGTGAGATAAGAAACGACTGGCGTAATTCATTGCCACTTGAAGTTCAGGTCCAGGTTACCACAGACTCAAAGCACCTCGTGATATCGAATAATATTGAGGCGAGTGTCGAATGATGGCTCTTCGTTACTGTATTGTGAGCTAACTGCGAGCTGGCTACAAGACCTATCTCGCTCGTGAAATCCATAGCAACATCCGATAAGTTCATCTCCAGCTGTAAGGTTCTCAAACGAGGATCGATACGATCGCCAGCGCGGATAACTCGAGTTGTCCCAACGAGTCCCAAGAACGAGATAATGAGATCATGCACCTGCATAGCCGTCCGGCACTGCCAGTTAATGCAAGAAACAAAGGGAACATTGGTGATAATTGTTCATTGGCAGATGTTCACCGATTGGGAGTATTTGGGCGATTGAAATACTGGAAAGGCCGCAGTGCGGAGAAGAATACCAGAAGCTTGCTCGATCGCCTTGTTCAGTCTCAGTAAGCCCGAGACATAGTTTTGGACATTTCTCAAGATGATCTATAATGGTTTGGGCCCGAGAGAAGTTGGAGTCGGACGAAGTAGGCTTTAAACGTGCAGACGGCGCAAGCCGTTCCAAGCTATCGGTGGTGGAAGGGTTGACTAACGCAAGAGCCAAACTTTAGGGAACCTTCTTTCGCATCTCATTGAAGATATCTTGCAATTCACTTCAAGATCAAAAAAGTGTTTCCACATCGCTGTGCAGCGCGTTTTTCGGTGAACCCAAGGTGAACCACGGCATTTCCCCTTCCGTGTTTGATTCCGATTCCGGAAGCAGATAAGCGCCGAGCCGACTTTTGTCCACAACAACGACCACGACAACACCCCGTACTCGGTCGATCAAACTCATGTGCCTTCGCTATCATAAGCGCATCCTCATGCCGAAATGCTCTGTCAGACATTTTTGTGCCCCGATCGAGATCGACCCGCTCTGAGACGTGAGAGCTTATCAAAAGTTGATATAATCGTCATTTCGAAAACTCGCAACATCCTTGTGGGAAATCGATACGAAGGCATGCGGCATTCTCTGTACCTGAAGAAGTTCTCTGGAAGACGAAGCTTGACGTCAAGCAATCCCATATTCGAGGTGGCCGTCATCCTTCTGTAAATCATTTCCTTTTTAATAAATGACGTGGTTCTAACGTGCCGCTTCTCATCAGTCGTAATGAACTCCGGAACTTGCTTTGACATGCACTGAAATGTCACGAAAGCGACCTATCTGGATGAAGCGATATGACGCCAAATATCAGTTTTTGAACTGACGTAGTCCTATGTGCGAGTTCCTTGCGGCCTCTCGTAGTCGGGTTCTGCAAATCTCGATTGGTTGTCTCAGCAAACAATGGTTGCGTTCAATCGCGTGCGAAGTGGGTTGTTCGAAGATCCAAGAAGACCCAAATCTCTTCTGATCCATGTGGAATGCGGAGAAGGACGCAAGGTATGTTGCTGAAACCTCATCCCAATCATCCGGTAAGCTGATGATCGCTCGCCAGCGTGGAACGCCAAATATCTATTCAAACATGGTATACTCATTCGTCATACGACAACCGCATACCTCTTGTGAGATATAAATACAAGGCATTCGGTCGGTGTTCTGCATCCTTCATTGGACGCTCTCCTCCATCCAAGCAATCCCCCTTCCAAGCAATCTCCAACCGCTTCTCTCCCGATGTCTGTCAAAGCCCTCCTCCCTCTTCTTCTTCTCCTCAGTGTCTGCGGGGTCTCCGCTCTCCCAACTGCTGTTAAAGCACCTTCGGACGTCGAGGATTCTCTCGGCGTGTACAGCAGCTACTCTAGCGAGAAGCGCGCTGTCGCTGCCCCCGATACTGAAGACTCCCTCGGGGTCTACAGCCAATACTCGAGCGCAAAACGCGCCGTAGTCGCGTCCCCCGATACTGAAGATTCTTTGGGTGAGTACATAATCTATTTTAGCAAATCAAGATCACTGACATGACATATACTCCAGGCGTCTACAGCAGCTATGCTAGCGAAAGAAGAGCTATTTCCCCCGACACTGAAGATTCGCTTGGCGTGTACTCAAGCTACTCCAGCGCAAAGCGCGCTGTTGCTGCCCCGGACACCGAAGATTCACTCGGGGTCTACAGCCAGTATTCCAGTGCCAAGCGTGCCGTAATTGTGTCTCCCGATACTGAAGAATCTTTGGGTGAGTACACTGTCTACTGTAGAACATAAACGTCTCTGACTAAATCTCTAATTCAGGTGTCTACAGCAGCTATGCGAGTGAGAAGAGGGCCATTTCCCCCGACACTGAAGACTCCCTCGGCGTCTACTCCAGCTACGCCAGCGAGAAACGTGCCATTCATCCCGATACCGAAGCATCTCTTGGAGTCTATGAGAGCTATGCCAACGAAAGACGCGCCGTCAAGCCTGATACCGAAGACTCTCTCGGCGTGTATTCGAGCTACGCCAGCGAGAAACGCGCTATCAAGCCTGACACTGAAGAGTCCCTTGGAGTCTATTCTAGCTACGCTAGTGAGAGACGTGCCATCTCCCCCGACACCGAAGACTCTCTTGGAGTGTACTCCAGCTACGCCAGCGAGAGACGCGCCATCAATCCTGACACCGAAGAGTCTTTAGGCGTATACGAAAGCTACTCCAGTGCCAAGCGTACCATTTCCTCCGATACCGAGGAGTCGTTAGGTGCCTACGAGAGCTACGCCAGTGCTAAACGCGCCATATCCCCCGACACAGAGGAGTCTCTCGGCGTCTACAGCTCTTACTCTAGCGAGAAGAGGGCCATCGCCCCTGATACCGAGGAGTCCCTTGGTGTCTACAGCTCATATGCCAACGAGAAGCGCGCCATCCACCCTGACACTGAGGCTTCTCTCGGAGTTTATGAGAGCTACGCCAGCGAGAAGCGCGCCGTTCCGGATGCTGAGGACTCTCTTGGTGTCTACTCGAGCTATTCTAGCGAGAAACGTGCCATCTCCCCCGATACCGAAGACTCTCTTGGCGTATATTCAAGTTACGCCAGCGAGAGACGCTCCATCAAGCCTGATACCGAAGAATCCTTGGGAGTATACGAAAGTTATTCCAGTGCCAAGCGTGCCATTTCACCTGACACCGAAGAATCTCTCGGAGTCTACAGCAGCTACTCCAGCGAAAAACGAGCCGTCGCACCCGATACCGAAGATTCCCTCGGTGTGTATAGCGAATATTCCAGCGCATAAGTCGCATATATTCCAGTAAGCTTTCGTCCCCATACTACAACGACGATTCTGATTCACGTTTCGTTCCCAGTGACTACTGTAGAGAAAATGATCCTTATCAATATCATGTCCCATTATACATAAAATAGCTCTCCCGGATGTATTCTTCCATGTAATTGCCTACAATCTACTTTACCACTCCTTCTCTTTTATCTTCGCACAAGTTGGATGACCCCGACATCTGCAACAAGATGCATGGTTTCTTGGATGAAACATCGTCACAATGCCGAGAATCGAGTCCATAATCACTGCTGGCGCATTTGTCCAAAGGATCGGTGTCATCGGAGCATCAGTTAAAATCTCGCGAATCTAGGACACCGTCAGCGAAAAAAAAACGTAATTAGGCTCTGCATCCTACTATATGGTATAAATCACATTCCTTTCGAAAACGACGAACGATGTGGAATTACTCAACCAGTTCAATAGAGATCTTCACAGCTCCGCGCAAGAAGCGTTAACGTTGAATGCTAAGCGCCCAAGAATGAAGCCTTTGGTCAACAAGAACAAATAACTCGAGTTTTGCGCTTATCGCGCTAGCGCTGCTTCGTGATAATTTGAGGAAACGCGATTTGAGAACAACAATTTCGGGTCACCCCTGATCTCGAAGGCGAAGGCTACCTCTCAGCATACGATAGGTACAGCAGCGGATAGAGAAACATTCGTGCTCAATTAAGACATTCTATCCTCGTCTGCAGATCTGACATCGTTCGTTAAACTTCGTTTTTAGAATAACTACAAGTACGATGACAAAAATCCTGACTACCGATGCTACTTCTGATTCATTCTATAACATTCTCATGTAATCACGACTTTCTTACGTCTGCTTCAATCTATACCCTTCTCCCTTTGAATATGTTGTTGTTACTGAGCCATCGGCCGCCTTGATTTAACCTGTGGCTAAACTCACGGCAGTCTTCTTCACTCGTCAGTCTTCTCGGTGGCGTGTATTTGATACCAAGTGTAGACATCGATTTCTGGGATCCTCATGATCCCAGAAATAGACATTACCACGTTTTACTACTGTTTTACTCGGTTGAAGCTCTTGACAAACATAGCCAAACAGACAGCTCGTCCTTTTTCATTTCTACACTCTCCGATTTCAGGAGTACTTCCTTCCACTCCTTCATGCTACATTCTCTCCGAAATCATTCCAAAAACTATTCACAACAATCAAAATCGCCTCGATGTTTGCATAGTGGAATTGTTCGTCACGCTGGTTCAGCTCTGATTTTCAAATCCAAGAACGCGACGAATGGAAATATGACTTCCAGGACCCCTGTCTTGAAGAATCGTAGTGTTGATCCTGGAGCAAACAATCAAAGTATATCGGCCGTACCACCAGGCTCGACCAGTACTATGCAGTCAACAGGTGATACTCCGGTCCGAAGCAAGCCACCGCAGAGTAAGTTTTCCCCTTGCATCTTGGATTCCGGCCCGTAGTCTCATTATGGCTTCACGTTTGTTAGCTGTGAGAAATGAAGTCGGCGTACAGCTGCTGTCTCGCCATCTGCACAAGCAGATCTTCAAGAATATATCATTTCCTCCTCCTGACCCACGCTATGTCACAATTGCTCAACAGCACCTCAAAAAGCATGGCTTGGATATCCGTCAAGGGTCGCGCCTCCCCGACATATCATTCGACCTCCCTCCCTTGCAAGGCCGAACGCTAGATGAACATTTTTGGAACGTAGGAGCGGAGAGCGCTCAGCCTTGGCTCGGCAAGGCCAAGAATTTTGCCGAAGCTCAGATACCCCTACAACCCACGGCGGAGCAATGGGATATCTCAACGAGTGGATGGACAAAGTATGAACCTGGAGGCATATCCTATTCAGTCCCATACCCCGACGAGTCGGACGACATGCTAGTCTTCGACGTGGAGACATTGCCGAACTACAGTCCGTTCGCTATCATGGCTACCGCTGCATCTACTAGCGCATGGTACGCTTGGATATCGCCTTGGCTGCTGGGTCAATCATCCACTCCCAAGCACCTCATCCCATTTGGCCCATCCCATCGTCCTGGAAGCGAACGAATCGTCGTTGGCCATAACGTCTCATACGACCGCGCTCGTATACGCGAAGAATATCATATCCAGCGAACCACAACACGCTACATCGACACTATGGCGCTACATGTGGCTGTCAAAGGCATATCCTCTGGGCAACGACCTTCGTGGATCAAATACAATAAAGCGAAGAAGGCGAAAGCCGATCAAGAGAAAAAAGAGGACAGAGAGGAAGTGGAGGTGCTGTTGAAGATGGTTGAAGATGTGGGCACGAAGCTGGCGGGCGAGACGGACGAAGAGAATAGAAAGCGGTTAGAAGGAGAAATCGACCATCTTCTGAAGGAGATCCGTGCTCAGGAGAAGCGAGACGCGGAAGAGGCAGCTCGGATTTCTGCCGATCTCGAGGGGATGGCCGAGAATGCTGGGGATGAGAATAGCGGCAGCGCAGAGAAGCGATGGGAGGATCTTACTTCTGCCAATTCTCTTGCCGATGTCGCGAAACTCCATTGTGGCATCGAGATTGACAAAACCGTCCGCAACGATTTGATGACTCACAGCCCATCCCAAATCCTTGACGACATTCGCACCTACCTCTCGTACTGCGCCACCGATGTTTCGACCACACATGCCGTCTTCACTCGCGTACTACCCGCGTTCCTCACCGCTTGTCCGAATCCGGTGAGCTTCGCTGGGATGTTGACTATGGGGAGCAGCTTTCTCAGCGTCAACGGCACATGGAAAGAGTACCTCAAGGCTGCCGAGAATAAATTCAGGGAGCTGGAAGAGAGCGTCAAGGATGCTTTGAAGGAGTTAGCTGAAGTTGCGAGGCAGAGGATGGAAGATGAGAGTTGGAAAGATGATGTCTGGTTGAGTCAGTTAGATTGGTCGGAGAAGGTTCCCGGCAAGTCGAGGGGCGTCGACAAAGTCCCAAAGAGCCCAAAGGGGAAGAAGGTACGTCTGACATGGTTCACGTGAAGCATTGCATTAACCACTTTGTATAGCGGAAGAGTGATGACTGGAGCTCAGAATCTACTATTCCCCGGTGGTACCGAGAGTTACTCAAAAGCGGTCCTTTCACGACAACTCACATGCAAAGGACCATCCCTCTTCTCCTCAACCTCCGCACCGAGGGTCGCCCTGTCGTGTACTCCACTGACCACGGGTGGCACTGCCGCGAAACTCTCGATGTGGACGCCACAATAATTCCCCTCCCCCGGCGAACCAAAAGCAAAGCAAAGGTGCACAAGATCTTTAGCGCAAGTGTCGGGCCTTTGATGGCAGCTGCCGGACTGGGCAAGCTTTACGACCGTTTGCTCGAGGGAAATACTATCGAGGAAGATGCTGCAGTGAGATCAGAGATCATGCGACTTGCCGAAAAGGCCGTACAGAGGTGGAAGGTTGAAGGCCCGGAAGCAATAGCCACAGATCCGTGGCTCTCGGGGCTCGATTGGTCTCCTATGGAAGCTGATTCAGATCAGCGTCTCCAAAGTAGTAACGACCTGGAAGCCCATACCGAGGCCGAGCCGTCCCATATCAAAACGACCACATGGCCGAAATGGTACTGGGAGCTTGCCAAACCGCGGAAAGATGCACCACCGGGGTCGATTGATGTTACCGTACGCAATCGGATAGCTCCTCTGCTCTTACAACTCAAATGGCGAGGTTACCCACTCTTCCATTCGCGTGAATACGGATGGATATTTCGCGTCCCTTCATCAGACGAGACGTTTCATACGACCACACGTCAGCGCGAGCTGAGCTTCTACGAGGATGCCGATCTTCATCTCCGTGATGCTGTTCTTTCGGGAGAATTCAAGTTCTACAAGGTACCGCATAAGGACGGAGAAGACGCGAATGTCGGAAGCCCATTAGCGAAGCCTTTCATGAAATATCTGCAAGACGGCACATTGACGAGCCCTAGCAGCGTTGCGAAGGAAGCCTTGGACATGAACGCGCAATGCAGCTACTGGATAAGCGCTCGCGACCGAGTCTTGAACCAGATGGTTGTTTGGGACCGAGAGGATGTGGATATGGGGATCGGCTCCTCGACCAATGACTCTTGGGGAATGATTGTTCCTCAATTAATCACGATGGGAACAGTGACCCGTCGTGCTATCGAGAAGACGTGGCTTACCGCATCGAACGCCAAGAGCAATCGTGTTGGTTCGGAACTCAAGGCAATGGTGCGCGCACCTCCTGGGTATGCGATTGTCGGTGCCGATGTGGACTCTGAGGAGCTGTGGATATCGAGCGTCATGGGCGATGCACAGTTCGGACTCCACGGTGCTACTGCGATAGGATGGATGACTCTCGAGGGCACCAAGGCTGCTAAGACGGACCTGCATTCGAAGACTGCTGACATACTCGGCATTACTCGGGACGCAGCCAAGGTGTTCAACTATTCTAGAATATACGGCGCGGGGATGCGCCATGCACAGCTCCTCTTGTTGCAGAACAGTGCGAGCATGGTGCCCGAAAGGGCCAAAAAGCTTGCGGAAGATCTATATGCTGCAACAAAGGGCAAAAACACCCATCGTCCGGATCTCTTTGGGCGTAAATTCTGGTTCGGTGGATCGGAGAGTTTTGTGTTCAATAAACTCGAAGAGATCGCGCTATCAGACCGTCCTCAAACACCTGCTTTGGGCTGTGGAGTCACGTATGCCCTATCCAAAGAATACCTGCCCAATGAATTTGGTTCGGATTACATGCCCTCCAGAATCAATTGGGTCGTGCAGTCATCAGGCGTAGATTACCTCCATCTTCTTATCGTTGCTATGGAACATCTCATACTCCGGTACGGCATCCAGGCCAGATACCTTATCTCCGTTCACGATGAACTCCGGTTCCTTGTGAAAGAGGAAGACAAGTATCGCGCGGCACTTGCTCTCCAGATCGCGAATCTTTGGACCCGAAGTCAATTCGCATATAGGCTCGGGATGGACGACCTACCACAAGGCGTTGCCTTCTTCTCCGCAGTCGATGTGGACACCATCTTACGCAAGGAGGTATTCATGACTTGTGAGACTCCTTCGCATCAGCACAAGCTTGAACCCGGAGAAAGCTTGGACATTCAGCAAATCCTCGAGAAGACGGATGGAGGGAAATTGGGCGACGTTGTCATTACTTCGCCGACAGTGGCAACCGACGTGGCCCCCGAAATCCAGCCATACATCGAGCCCGACTGTTTGGTCCATCGGGCACCGGGTCCTGAATTCCTGCAAGCCCAAGCGACAGATCAATTCAACGAGATCAAGGCACTCGCAGAGGAACTCCTCGTGGATAGCATCCTAACCCCGGCTGCGATAGGGGCGAAGGCGACTCCTCGGAAGAGGGGTCAGGCTAGCGCTCGAAGAATCAAGTTGGGAAAAGAACCAGTTCCTAATGACACTGACTTTGCCACTGCGGGAACTGACTTGTGGACCACCTGAGGGCTCGCAATCAGCTCTCCTTCACGCCCGTTGAAGCACGGTTTCACCCATTGTTGTGGTAGCGTTACCTTCGCTTATTACATATTTTCGTATAATTTCTAATGCGTCATCCTTAGTTGTTAAACTTTCCACAACTACTCTAGTCTCTGACAGTGTGCCTCTAACCAGCACTGTTGGTTATCACACAGCAATACCTTGGCCTTAAGTGGATCGATTTCTGCTTAACAATTCTCCTAAATAGGAAGCTGGCCTCAACCGGAATCAGTGCAGCAACCGAAATTGAAACCCCGACCGGTTATAGCACACCGTCGGTCCCGCTACCTTTGTGTGACGGTAGCAGCTGCTCATCTTTCGTCGTAGCTTCCTCTGATGGTGATCAATCTAGTGAGTTCTCAGGGCGCGAGCGGACACCTATACTGGGTAACATTGCCCGACTCAGGTCGTCATTTCGGTAGCTCTTTCCCAGGTTTCGAGTCAAGCATGGAGTCATCTGCAAAATTGAGTCACCCGCTGCCGCAGTAGGCGGGTTTTAGCGCATTTTGGGTGTGCCGACCCGCTTCAGTCAATGATGATCTCAAGCTATGCCCTGATCTCTGCTACGTCCACACAACTAAATGTCTATTTGCTTAAAGCGGGCCATCCCAGTCACATACTCTACTCCCATTCGCCACCGCTCCCGCCCATTCGCCAATTGTTCATCCCGTACAAGAATCATCATGTCTTACCGAGCTCACTCTGCTCCCAGTTCCTACACAGCATCCTCACGAGTCGATCAGGACTCTGTCCTATCCGCTCCTCGGAGACAAACCGTCTCCCTTCCTACTACGCCACCCTCGTCTCTTGGCTCTTTCAGTATGTGTGATGCCCGTGAGTGGCTGCATACATTCTCTTGAACATAGTATCTGAATAGCAGGTGCTATAGGCAGTCTCCCGACCCCGCCCAACTCAGGGTCCCCGGCTCCGAATTCACCGCTGTGCTCGCTTCTCTCTTCCCCGCATTTCAGCTATGATATGCGGCTAATGCCGCAGTATCCTGCAATCGACTTGCAAGCCTTCGCATCGCTCAGTCAATCGGCAACATCGACTCAAGTATCGATGATTATCGTCGAACTTCCCGTACCTATTAGCGGCTTCCCACGGGATTCGCCCCTTGTCATCAGCAGCAAGACGGGATCAGCATTGACGTGTTATGAAGTGCTTGAGGCTCTCTATTACGAGCTTCGTAAGACCGATTATTGTGTTCATCTGAGCAAGCTCGGGGCACTACAAAAACAGATGGTCGAAACGTGCTTCAATTCCCGGATTCAGGTCTCCGCACCTCAAACCGTCCAACATGAAGTCAAACGCGGTATTCGAAGAATCGATTTCCACGGCATTCATACCCGATTTGGCGGCCTTACCCAAACCTCGGGAGGTTGGTATCGCCTCGCTCTTATCGCTAGGTCCCACCACTGAAGAAGTTGAATTTCTTTGCGTGAATGGTCCTCTACCATCAAACATCTCTCGGACGTCTTTATTGCTATTGCTTTCCTCCGTTTCCGTGTTATTGCTCTCACCTCTTATGTATCGCTATCTTCGCTATCTTCCTTGCAATTGGTCTCGGACCTTCGAACATTATGTACACCCCACTATCACGCTTAGTTTAGTTCTCCGTACTTTCCCCCCTCCCCACTCTTCCTTCAGTAGTCCTTTGTAGTTTTCGTTAGTCACTAGTGCAGTTGACGCAATCCCCGAATAGTTATCCCACTTCTACTTCACCCCTGTTCATTCGGATCGGAAATCGGAACTGAACTGAACAGTTTCATCCCGTCCCGAACGGTGGCGACGATGCTGCCGCCATCCAATGGCAAGAAGTTCTCTCGGTATATGGAGCCACTGAGAGCACTGTCAGCGCGTACTGGAACCCCACTACCATCTTTGGTCGCCTCCTTTGCCGTTTTACACGAATTAACTGCAATTATCCCGCTGGTCGGAACGTTCCTAGTCGCTCGACAGCTGGGCATTGGAGAACGCGTTGTTAGAGGTATACGTGACGGCAGTATCAACGTGCCTACTGGAGACAGTGATGACCGAAGCGTTACGCCCAATGAGACATGGGTGTATGAGACCGGGAAAAGATGGATTGATGAAGGAGAGCAGATGGCTGGGCGATTGGGAAGGCGATACGGAATATTTGGATTCGAGAAAGGACAAAGCAAGGAGATCAATGGTGATCTGAAACCTGAACAAGGTACTTTCACAGGCCCAAACGCTGGTGATATTGCCAATGTTGTCGTCGCTTATGGGATAACCAAGGTACGTGGCAATGCTATGCGACATTGATAACCTATTTTCTAAAGCTTAACTGAAGGCTATGCTGCCTATTCGAATAGGAGCCTCCCTATATCTCTCACCCGCGTTCTCGCGACGAGTAGTCGAACCCGTTCGACTCTCATTCGTCCGCTTATTCCGCAAGTCACCACGCTCCTAAGGAAGCCCATCAATGTATAGTGAATCATACTCCCGTAGAAAAATACACTGATCATTATATCATACAGTGGAATGCGACGCAAGTCCGGATTACATGCACTTAGTCAAAGACTCGGACGACCTTCCCGAGAGGCCACACCCTCCTTTCAGCCTGATGCGGTGCTTCAGGTTCACTTCTCTTGCTCGAAAGTGACCCTTTCCACAGAAGGCTTGTAATGCGACAAACTTGATGAACTCAGATCACTCAGTCCTTTGACTTCAGAACAAGGAGTTCTTGGCCGATTCATGAGGCGTGCTACCCATCCTAGCTCTTCACAGACTGGTACCCGGAATGACATGTTACCCTTCACACTCCTTAGGACAAGACCGTTCGACGGTGCGGTGCGCCGGTACTCGGATGAGGTTACCGCGATACGTTCATCGATCTCGATGAAACCAATTTATTTCCCTCTTTAAGAGCCGACTCCAAAACGAAGAACGGCAACGAATGTTGCCTCCTTTTGTTCTGACTTTTGTACATGCGCCAACGAATGGAAGCCGACGGTGCCTGAAGCACTCTGCAGAACGAATCCGACAAGATCACGTCTCAGTATAATACAACATCGGCCGCCTTTATTGGGAAGCCAGACAATTCTTGTTCTGAAAGAGACTCGCAAGTGTTGTTGCACCGTTACATTTTTAACACAAGAACCTGAATGGTGAGAATATCAATTTTTATTTCTGTCCGGCGTTTATATGCACAATAAGCAAAATACCAGGCAGAAGGCGTTCTGCTAATAGATATATATTTTCTGAAAAGATCGAATTGATTTTTGTTTACTGTCTTCTTCGGCCTTCATTTTCAGAACTTATCCCGATCCAGTTCTGCGTTCGGCATCCAATTTGGTAACCGGTTCGGACGCATGCCGGATACCTCCGGAACCGCTCGGATGAACGGGCGTTAAGATCGTCGTACCCCGCGTCCGCACCACCTGGCCCGAATTACTAAAATCATTATAATTTCGCCTCATAACCCTTACCCTCACCACAAACTTTGCCTTATCATCAGTTCACGCTCCTGGCCCCTCATCCCTCATCCTCATCCTCAATGCCCATCAGGTCTCCGAGTCTACGTGCCAGAACACCGCGATCCCCGCCTCCTGGATACACTCTCACACCATTTGATGTCCCTGACGGGGAACCGATGCCGACACCACAGGCGCCTGTAGCGCAGGCTATGTCGCTCCCGCCTTTATCACCAAGATGTAGATCTCATTTCTCGATCGTCTTTCCTTCGCGTATGCTAATCAACGCAGCAGCTATCTCGGGTTTCTCAGAAATCCAGAGAGACTCAACCCCGCCGCCAACTCTTCGTCTACACCCATTCCTTCAGCGACCAACCATCCCTCTTGATTTAACTCAAGTTCCGCCTTCAACCCAATACACAGGATGGGACTCATATGCCACGGAGCCTCCAGTTTCGAAGCTTTATCTCATCTTCGGAGCTCCTCTCCCTCCTCGACTCATCATCGTAATTAGGCACTCAAGGGGCGAACCCTTGCAGTGCCACCACGTCATACATGCTCTTGCGGAATTTCTTACCGGCCCACTCCTTTTGAAGGAACGACAGGCCTTCGCCATTCAGGCGTATGAAAGGATCCGCAAAGCGCCAACCATTATTCCCACCTACATCGTACCCACTCGGGCGATGGAAGAGATGAAAGACACCAAGTATTTTGCTGGTGCGACTCAGCCTCAGAATATTTCGGACAGTACCATCGATGGTCACGTCCTATGCATCCACTTCTGCAAGAAGTGAAGATTTCCCAATCCGTACTTCCCCTTTCATCGATTCACTGCATAGCATATGATTTCCTTTCTTTCTACTATGTCTTCATCGAGCCCTCTTCATCATCGGGTTACTCGGGCTTCTTTTTCCACGCATAATACCCCCCTCATTTCATACACGCATACCCATGTCCTGCATTTTTTCCCATAACCCAATCATCATGCATATGTTCCGTTTCTCTACACAATCGATGTGGTCTCGGAGAGTGTTTTCAGACACCATAAGTGGGACAACCAGGTGTGTTCCTGAAATCAGTACGCTCAATCACCGGGTTCATCTCCGCCAGGTCAATGGCTGCCTCAGCATCGATCGCTGTCTGTTTCACGAAAGGTTTAGAACGGCGGAGTGTGTAAACTTTAGAATGTAAAAGGGCACGAGGCCCGTTCGCCATGTGCAAACGGAGCTCAGGAAACGTCAAGAAAAACGTGTGATGGTGTTCTACTCTCGGAAAAAAACCTCTCGACTTCTCCCCCTTTCTACAAGATTCTATCCTATTCTTCCTCATTGATCGTCAGCACACCATCTTAAACATAACTAGGTCTAGCAGCAATAACTCCTGCAATTGGTGGTGGGCACCGACGGCGATATTCATACCCGGTTCCGAGGTATCATCGAAAGGCCTGATGGATATATGATATGAGCCCGATAACGCTGTTGTCGCACTCCGAACTGCATCATACCACGCTCAACGGAAAACCCAATAATCTCAAAGTTTTGCCACGGTAGCAGTAGGAATCTTGGTATGTACTGCGGTTGCAATGAGGCCTCCTGTTTCTTTCTCCCAGACCTAGGAAGAACGCTGAGATTCGTGGTGCAGCGTGTTTAAAGGTACCTCTCACCTCACAGCGGGAAGTCATTTCGTTCTGTGACATCGACACTGTGCTACTTGTGATTCGCAAGGTGCCTTTTCTGAAATAAACCCAGATTGAGTAAGATTATAGAGAACATGCTCTCCGTGAATTCGTACGGCGTGGGGACCTCGTGAAATGTGAGAGTCATGTTATGAGACACCCCATCACCCATCCCACCGTTCGACAGGGCGAGTGCTTGTAGACTGAGTGCAGAGCATCTGGAGCGTGGAGATCACATTGATTAAAATTCAGATAGGCATAAAACAAAGGATGACGAAAATCTCACAGATCAACGATGGCGGATAGCATTGTAAGATCCAACCCCCCATCTCTACTTCGCATCTCATCACACATTGGCATCTCACAGATAACCAACCCTTGGTCGTCCGCTCCACCTCGACGATGAGACCTGTTAATCCACAACTCCTTGATCCGTATCGTGCCACCGATAGTCCTAGACAGTGCTGGGGAGCAATTTATTGAGGTGGTGAACCGAGAAATTATGAGAAGCTTCAACTCATGCGGGATATTACCCAATGGCAGCGACATCGTCGGTTGAGGAAGCCCAGCTCAACAGAGACGGGAATTTGAGTGCCTTTATAGACTTGACAGACGTGGGCCTTAGATATTGTCCGGCAGATCGCAGGAAAGAGAGTCCTGAAATGAGTCGGTGGGAGTAATTGGCACGGAGTCACTTCACCTTGGCACTTATTCCGCAGGCCATTACCTTGTTCTCGTCTGCGAGAGAGCCGGGGTATTACCTTGGATGAACAAAGTCAACAATAGAGCCGACCCGATGTGTGCAGTTCGTCCATGCTCTATACCACTCTTCGCCGGTGGCAACTTGACCGGGTGTTGACAAAGGACCGCAGCGAGGGAGTGCCGAAGTGTATGCCGATTCCTCTTCAACCTACTAATATGTGAATCGAAAACAAGCCAGCACAGCTTAGGCAAGTCAGAACAACAGCGCAGTGCGAACCGTGAGAATCTATGTACCCTGAAATGTTTACTATACAGTACAAATGACCCAAATACAACTATTAACCAGCCTATATCTACTAGAGACCCGTATGCAACCCACAAACCCAAAAAATCGACTAAAGTATATCACACGCCACTAATGGAACCCCGAATAGTTATGCTCCATACTGGAAGCATGAGTGTCGCCTCCGAAGCCGAAGTCAAAATCGTTGTCGATATAATCCAGTCCCGCATCCCATTGCGGTAACGTTCCAAGAACCGGACTAGTGAATGGAATATTGGAAATACCCTCTCCACTTCGGCTACAGAAATCAGCCGATGTGCCGGGAATAAACGACTCCATCAGAGCGTTGAAAGTGTTGGGATATTGAGGAAAATCCGGTGCTTGTCCGTTGTCTGTGGAAGTGATGGGAAAACAGTTGGGCACATGTTGCAAGGAGTTGGTGTACTGCATGAACTGGTATTGGGAAGATGGTTGATTCAGTTGGATGCTTGGTACCGCGTCTTTCAATCCCCATTTATTAGACCTTCCAGTCAAGAAGTTTAGCTGCGAAGTTAACGCAGAATCATGTCCAACTCACATTCCAGCTTGTTCTGACGGAATTGATCCCGTTGGACTATCGTCTTCCGGCACAACAGAGCATCCCTTTTCATTGAGGAGGTCTATCAGAATCTGGGCGATCTGCTTCCCACATTCCCAGGTCTCTCCAATATCTTGCAGATAGTGGACACACTCTTGGACACCAGCGCGATATTTTTCGCGCGTCTTTGCAGCCTTCGGAGGAGCTTTGGAAATGGCAAGGAGGTTGGTGGTGGCGGCACCGAAGATGGCACTGGCGAGCGTGATCGGGCTGTATCGTAAGGTATAATGGATCTTCCAGTTTCTGACAATTTTCAAAATATGGTCGACCGCTCGGAGACACCACTTCATCATATCGGCCGTAAGTAAGGACCGAGGGAATATAGAAATGACGGCGAACCTTTCGAGAAACACAATCAGGATCGAAGCTGTAGAACGGCCGTTCCAGTAGAATGATGAGCCACCATGTCGTGATATGCATCATCATCACATTGGGTATTGCCCGATCTGTAGCAGCCAGTTCCGGCGGAATATTTTGGAGCCAATCCTGGATCTCTAACCTGCAAATATTTTGAGCCTCCGGTTTATCGACGTTGAATAAGTAAATACCTCAATGTTGACAAGTATTGGTGACTGGGCCCACTTCGGCGATTGAGCCCATAACTACGCAGAAGATCAGATCGAAGTCTTGTACCCATCATCGCTTCATTACGTACATAAGATCCATGATCCGGGTGGCGATGACCGTGAGTCTACAAGTATGGATGAAGACGTCTCGTCGTAGATTTGGAATGGGAGTTTCATCGATGCCAGGTAGTACCCATGGCGTATCGTCTTCAGGAAGGTTGTCGTATGAGGGTAGTGGGAGTACAACGTGAGAAAGATTGATGCTAAATTCTCGTCCTACGTATAGGGACCACCAGACGTCCTTGGCATAATGTGAGCCGAGCGCCAAATGAAATTTCTTGACAAGACGTACTTGGCTATACGTAGTCCAGAAACCCCAGTAGCGATCCCGCATATCCGACTGCGTTATGTGACCTGACTTCACCCAATGACTGCAATTAATATTAAGTCCCACTGCGCATGAAGTTAGTAAGCCACACGAAATTTGGGCCCAAGGGGCATCCACTCACAAGCTCGAGTCATTCGAACGCTCAGCCCTATATAAACAAACCCAAGTGCATGCTCATTCCTTCCGGAATGGAAAGATGACAAGAAAGAAAATCCGGAAACGGTAGAGATGGTAGGTCGTTTACATTCATCTTCAAAGACCGACTTCGCCGCATCGGCAAACATTAGCCGATTGGCATCTGCTTTGATCTGAGGATAGTCTGATAATGCGGTGGCAATGGCAAGGATGGAATTATGGAGGAAAGGGGAATAGTGAGCGGTACGGAGAGCGGATGGCGGGGCATGAGGACTGAGAGCTTCGCGCATGTCCCTCCAAAATAATGAGGGCGAGACGCGGAAGCCCCATGATGAGAAAAATTGGAAGAATAAGTTAAGAAGTCTGTGGCATCGACGTTATAACCATGTTTGTATACGAGGTAGATGGACCCACTTGTCGTGTTCAGTAGGATCATACATGTCTTGCCCAGGCAATGTCAGGATGGCGTTGGGAGGAAGGAACCGTCGCCATGCTTGGCGATCAGTCGAGTGGAGGATGGCGAGGTGGTCGATGTAGCCGACTGGTGAACTACGGATAGGGAGTGGGTGGTCTTCTTCTTCGGTGACGGGTGGGCTCGAAGGACTAGATGGACCCAGCTTGACGAAAGGAGACCAATCGCCATGCAAAACAAGTCGATGGTTGTCTTGCAACTTTGCGGATTCATCAGTTTCCAAAAGAGGAAAGTAGATCACTCGAAACGTACCACTAGTCGACGATCTATCAGATCGCATACTTTCGCCAGCTCGTCGTCCACACTAGCCGTCTCCGAGATCGAAGCTGATTCTGACTGCGTTGGTCCAGAAACAACACCAGTCTTTGAGTCTTTGACCCTGTTCAGCTCAGAGCGAAGAGCCAAGTTCTCTGCTGTAAGACTCTCCACTGCCACCCGGTACGCCTCCATTGTCTGCTTGTTCCAGGCGGGACCTCGTGCGTCATTAGGGTTGAAGCTGCACTATATACACATGTGTTCAGTTATTCTTGGACCCGGAATTCAAGAGGGACTCACGTCGTGACCATGCTTGAGACAGTAACTGCATGTTTTTTGACCGTTCTCGCCATCACATCTGCCTCTCCTAAACCAAGATCCTTGTTAAGCACATCCCCTTAGACGCCGAGTATAAGCTTCTAACCTCTTCTTGCAAACGTTGCAAGCCTTCCTAGCATGCGAAACTCGACGAGTGCTTGAGCCTTGAATGGATTCTGGATCGTGAGATTGGCTCATAGTTAACAACAGCAGGACGACGAGGTTCTTTCTAACAGATCGCTTGCATATAAGCGTCCCCACTTATAAGTGCCGCCGACGACGATCACTATGCGAGTACCACCACTGAAATAAGTGGCTGAACTGTAACGGGATTCAAGCGGCGGTGCGATACGCCCTGACAGAGCCCGCACATTCAGGAGTCATCGGTAAGGCGGCCGTTGCCGAATAGCCTTCTACAGCGCCTCCACGCTTTGGCCAGATGTTTGCCCTGGAAGCTGTGCAACTGCGATTCTCACTTCTGTCAATATAAGAAGGTAACCCTAACAATATCCGCGATGTTACCTCTTGCCCTGGCTTCCCATGTACTCGTTCAGGAAAAGGTCGAAGCCTCCGAAACCTGTCCACCATGTCTACCCCGAACCGCCTCAGTCGACTAATGACGATACACCTGCTCCCATAAAGGCTCAGAAGGTCGACTTTGAATCCTATGGAATGTCGGAGTATGCCAAGAAGTTCGCGTTGGTCATAGACAACCTGTTCACGCAGGCAGACTGTGACAAACTTCTCGCGGCTGCTGGAGTATCTCTGTCAGAGGAGAATTGGGAAGTAGCGCAGATCAATGGAGGCACCCATGAGTACACGGACACTACATATCGGAACAGCGGTCGTAAGATGATCGACGATCACGAACTCGCAAATTGGATCCTTGAGAAGCTTCGACCATATTTGTCCGAGATCGCTGAGATCCAGACATTCAAGACTCATGGAACTCACAGGAGAGGCCCAAAGAAAGCACGTTTGCTTCGTCTAAATGAGCGTTTGCGTTTCTTGAGATATGGGCGAGGGGAATTCTTTAAGGTATGCATCTGATCCTCATTTTCTCACCGTCCGGTTCTCATTGGGTCATACAGCCTCACTGTGATGGGGCCTATCATACCCCGGACGGCAGCGAAGTGTCCTATTACACTCTCCAAATATATATCAACGGAGACGAAGCATCCTTGGAAGGAGGCCCCACCCGATTCTTCGCTTTACCGGATATGTTCAGTCGCATGTCCCCGGAGAAGAATACTTTGGACGTCCCAGCACGTACCGGGAGGGTTCTCATATTTGAGCAGAACGGTATGGCTCATAGTGGAGAAGAGGTTTCGAGGGGGATAAAGATTTCTATGCGGACGGATTTCATGTATGTCTTGACGAACGACGAAGGAATGGAAGAGTAATTGTACTAGTGTAGTATTAGTATTATTGAGCGCTTGATGCAGGGCAGAATATATTGTTACATTAGCAGGAGTCTAGAACAAGTCCTCTGTAGTCTAACGGCTATGATACCGGTTTTTCAAGATACTTGATCACCGGCGGCCCGGGTTCGACTCCCGGCAGGGGAATTAAATTTTTGAATTCTTGCAATGTGCTCCTTTTGCTTTCCTTCGCGACAGCGTCTGAGCGTCTCCCAAATCGAGGGGCTGGAGTACTGCATATCCGGCTAGTTCTAATTCTTTATCGAGAAACTACTGCGATGTATATAATATTACAACAAATCTCGCCAGGACTGTCCAAGTCGTCCGAACGGCTTATACAGCGGCTCCCAACTTTCGCAGGCCCTCGATAGCAGTTTCAACCTGCACCTCCGTTGTATCCTCCAGCCTAACGACCACTACCCCATCCTCCCCGGTAGGATCTTCTAAAGTCGCCAATTGACTGTCAAGCATCGCTGCCTTCATAAAGTGACCCTTCCTCGACGAGATCCGGTCCCATAGCACATCCCTGCTTCCGCTGATGAAGACGAAGTAGGTAGGCAATAGCTTGGGATGAGGTGGATCCATGTGCTCGGGGACTGATCTAGGCTTCTCCGTTCCTCTCAGAATATCTCGATAATATTTCTTCAACGCCGAACAAGCCACCACAACTCCCTTTCTGCCCTCTTTGCCTCTTCCCTCGAAATGTTCCTGTTCCGCAGCGACGTGCTCGACTCTCTTGCGAACCAATTCGAGCCATGGTTCACGGTCCTCGTCAGTTAGAGGATGACCATGGGACATCTTCTCGATGTTGGACTTGGGATGGAGCTCGTCGGCTTCCACTTCTGGAATATCCAGTTTCTTAGCGAGCTCGCTGGCGATCGTCGACTTTCCACAAGCCGAGACTCCCTGATAAAATTCCGGAGCTCCACGATTAGCACTTCAAGTCAAAGCTGAATGCACAAGACCAAGACTAACCATGACGACGATGAGCATTACATTCTGATTAGGTTCTAAAGGCACAGATTCGGAATCGGTCCCTACATCGTTGGACATGGTCGTGTGCTGGCGAATGACCTTAATCGGGAGCTGGACGGGATGGATAGCTCTGTAAGTGGTATTTTCAGCATTCTTGCGTCACAACTAACAGCGAAAGTTACTCCGTTAGCGGCGCTGATGAAGATCAGATAATCTCGGAAGTACCCAGAAAATCGAAAGATAATCGATGCCGTCGGCAAGTCATGTGATCGTTCCATTATTCTTCTATTTGTTGTCCTTTGTACACCGTCATCCTGACTGCCACTTTCATTGAGCCTCCAGTGGCTGCACGACTGTCTCACTGCTCCTGTCTCACATAAACACGCGATTTCAACTATGGAATCATGTTGTCTTGCGTCATATCCCCTGACTCTACGCGTTCAATGCTGTGAAGGCCGCCGGGACGCCCAGTGGCAGGTTCACTATGGGCTTCGTTTTGCCACCGACATTTGCATGTCCTGGACCCGTGCATCGTCATCGACTCTGATTTTTTCTGACACCAACAACGTTGCCATTCCCTTCTCAAGGTCGAGAACTCAGGCGTCAGCTCCTTCGGTCTTCTACTCGGCGCCTCTACTCCAAGACCACGTTCCCTGACGTCGTCTGTCATTATTCTCAATAACGATATGAAAATGTCATATCCACTCTTCGGCGGAGCTAGACTCATTGAGCCAGTGCTTTTTCACACACTCATCCTTCTCACTCTAGACCTGACTCTTGTGCCTGTCATGCACTCATTTCCTCGCAACGAGAAAGACTCCGAGTGATCTCACTGACCTTTTCCGTTCTCAAGTTACCGGCACCCCTTCTTTCTTTACCCCTCGATGCCATGCGCGCAGCGTGAAATTCATTTCGGCGTCTAAGATCCTCGTGTTCGCCCAGGTGCCCCTGTCATCGGCTTCTCAGGATGGTTACGACAGTTTCGAAGCTCGCGATTTTCGTGGATACTCTTTTCCGAAAAACCATTTGACATCCCGCACTCCTGCAAAACGTTCTACTACATCGCATCCATCCGATATCGCCACACGTGTAAATGCCACCTCTTGCTCCGTCCGCCCTTATTGCAGTAAAGATTATCTAGGGTCGGCGTCGTCGGTGATGAATGACTGATTATCGAGGAAACGTGTATCTGACCTATCGGATGCAAACCCAAAAGAAATCTGGGATCGTGGCGGTGATCTTGCCGAGTAGACGCCTGGTACGTCTGCAATCGATGCCATCCGCCGTTAGGGGAAACCACACGATGCTATGGAAACGCATGAGGCTAACACTTTGCCGGTCGCCTTCTTCATTTTGGCCCGGGTCTTTTGCGTCATTTTCGACCCTGCTCCACTGAGGTACCATCGTCGCGAATACTCAGAATGTTTGGGCGACCTCTCCATTCCGGAAGGCTCATCTCCACAATGCCTCGAGTTTTCTCCCCGTCGGTCTCCACAGACGCACTTGGCTATGTTACACGTGTAGCTGGGAAAAATCTATTTGACAACCCGGGTTGCTGGGGTTGTCGAGAAAATCCTGACTAAGCATGATAACAGCCGGTACTGTTTGGGCGGGCGCTTGTTGGCAACCGCGCAGTGTAGCACAGAGAAGGGCGATTGTGATGGCCTGGTGAAGAAGGCCATCATCTGACTGTCGTTAGTGAGCAAATATTCAAATACGACAGGCTTTTTCTCTATTGGTTGGATGTCTTTGTCGACTCTTTGAACGCGCGCCGAGGACGACATTCTGGAATGTCTCAGATTCAGAGCGCGATATAAATCATTTGGCATCGCATCCATCTCTTGAGCAGCATGGTCATGATGGTTGAGGACAAGAGACGGGTTTCGACGCTCTCGATTTATTGGGGTGCCCGATGAAGTGTAAATCTACATAGCTCGTCTACAGATTGTCAGCTTAAAGACCGGGAACGCGAGGTCGTAGAGGATGCTCATCGCGCTTATAGATAAAACGTCGGTGTGAAAACTGAAGTTCTATGACATGGTCATAGTGACTCGATACGATTGTGCGATTGCGAGAATACTGCCAGTAAAAGAGGGACATCGTCGAGGTGACCGGGTCGGAGGGTTTTTCTGCTGTTGTCGAGCTCGTTGTAATCGAATCTACGGCGTTCAGTGAGTCATAGACCATCGTAAAGTGAGTTGCTGTGAGTTAAAGGCAGGTTACGATGAGCTTGCGATGCCCTCGGAATATCCCGGACTCGAACTGCTTATGTCAGAAATGGGCGGCAACCCAGCGGCAACCCCGGCAACCGGGTTGTCAAATAGAATTATCCGTGTAGCTGCAGTTCAAGCATCGAGCACGGTGTCACCTCGAGAGCACTCGGTGGAACATCAACAGATCTCGAAATCTCCACGAGGCTCCGGTGAGCTAAAGCACATCCAACACGCGCGGCAATCCGACGGAATTACTCCTAACAGCAAGATTTCGGAACTTCACCAATCATCGGCCTCATTCCCAAGGGATTACATCGGGGCTATACAGTGACTTCGATCGAAAGCAATCGAATTTGGGTATACTCTGTTTGACTACCACCCCCCGCCTTATCCCTGTCGCTCCATTGGATCGTCATTCCGGATCGTCTTGATGATCCCGTTCCTCTTGTCCTGAGTTGTCTGACTACGCATTCTAGGAGAACAACAACGTATCCTCGTGTTCAACCACACTGAGCGACATATGCCGTTGCACGAATCTTGGAAATCTGGATGAGGGCGAGGGTAACGGGGTTGGTGAGGTTGCGGTTCTCATGGCCGACGGATTTGGTTGGCACAACGACTGAAGGCTCTGCTCTTCTCGCGCGCCTCTGAACATTCGTGGTAATCTCAAGAGCTCATTTCCGAATCCAGGATTATCATCGGCTTATACCAGTCTACCCAACCGCGGGCAAAACCCGACCCCGGAGTCATGATAAGGCTTCTTTGGAGTCGTGAGAGCGAATTTGAACGACTCTGAGTCTTGACTAAAAGATTGATTTGCGCACAGTTGATCTTCGCAGCCAAGGCAGGGTTTGAAGACGTGTCAAGACAACTCATCAGCGTAGAAGAGCTAAGAAGATTGCGGAACGCAGCAGTAGCATTCCTTAGCGAGCCTGCGGCACCGAAAGCAGAGATTACGTAAAACCGGCCAATTTCGAAATTACCGAATGCAGTGACTACCCTGGTGGACCCACCGCCTCTCTCATGAATATGACTAGCCTGCGGACGGCTCCTATAAGACTCCAAGTCATCAGTAGCTGGTGCTTTACTCTCCTCTCCACATCCAACAGCTCACAACTGCTACAATGCCCGCTCGAACCATCGCCAACTCTCCTCCCCCTGCATACTCGATGGTGGCCTGCCCCACCTGCATCGGTGGTTGCGCACACTACCCGCCCCCCACCCCCCGACTGCCCACAATTCCACTACCTCCAGTTTCCTCGTCGTACTATGGGTCTCGGGTCGCTGGTGAGCCTTCCCCTCGTCCCTTCAAGTACTGAGGGATGGAAGCTCACGACGAAGCAGGCATGAGCTCGTCCTCATACTACCCATACCACAATGTGATTGCCAGTGGAGCGTCTGCGACGTCCTCCAATCACTCATCTTCTCGTTCACACCACGGATATCCTACTCGGACACCCTCAGCACTTTCATCACACTCCTCCCTATCATCGCTATCGTCCGCCTATATCCCGTCGTCGCCCTCACCCTCATACTCTTCCTTCTCCTCCGGGTCATCATCACTCCGTCTCAATCCCTTCCTCCTCCGGCCTTCCATAGCCATTGATCTCACTCAGCTGCCCCCTGACTTACCCGAACGCCTCCTATCCCAAGTCGACCTCCGCGCACCCGCGACCCATCCACCAGTGCGCCAGCTGTCACTATCACTCGACATTACACATTCCGCTTCCTCCCAGTCACTGCACTCCAACACCATCCTCATCGAGCGATCTGAGGGTGTGCGATGCATCGATGTTCTCCGCCGAGCGGCCGAATACATCACTCTATCCAAATTCTCTGAGAAGGAGAGCCAAGGGCTTGCGGTGACTCTACTAGCAAATGCTACTGCGCCCGCTCCGGGAGTCCTGGGCGCCGGCCTGAGGGAGACGCAACACGTCCGAGTTCCTCGGCGGCCCGCAGATCTGCTAAGTCGAGGATCGCCGTTCACTGGGATCACCCAGACTTCGCGACAGTCAGCTAGCGACGACAAACCCTCGTTCCGCATGCAGCTCAGATCGTGATCTCCGCGCAGCGACTGGTTGCTACAACCTTTCCCATATCTCCCCTCCACTGTTTCCCCATACCACTTGCTATCCCTTTCCCTTTTCTTTCGTCTTTGTATCTCCATTCATCCATCTTCTCATCCTCTAAGCATCACAACCCCATACCACATTCCATTCTGTCTATCGCATTCACCGTACCCCCATGTTTCCACATTTATTTGCATCAACTCATCCCATTTCTCTGGATTGTATTCTCATTGTTTCGCATATGTTATCTCATACGTAGTAGTGCACTTGTAGCGAGAAACTCATGTAATAGTCCTAATACTCAATCTGAACGTCACACCCAATCTTATCACATTGCCACCATTAATGAACAAACGAGAAGTCACTGCATTACCCTGACTCGAGTCGAAGAGAGCGATTCAGCGAAGGCGGTGCAGCACAGCTGAGTCAGGCGTCGGAAATTTCCCACTTCCCCTGGATACAAATTAGGTCACAGTATAATATGCCGTTAGCGCCGAGCCTCTATACGCCTCCACGTAGATTGTTCACTGTGCATTGAATGGAAGAAGAAAGCCCCGTGCGTAGACAAGAGAAAAGCCTAGAGAGTCTCTGCATCCGCAGCCGATTGCACCAACACGCTGATTCAGACACAGTAGCCCAAGAGCCCAGTGAATAGCACGGCAACCAAATCCCTGAGTGGATTCTCCAAGACCCTCGGCGAGCAATTTGAGAAGAATTCGCGGACGAGTAATGCAGGACGTCCGAGAGGCAACGGGATCAGAGGGCCATAACGTCCATATGCTCGTAGGGCTCGTCGCCGCGCATAGCGGACTGGTGACAAGAATGAGCACGTGAACTGAATTAGGCAAGTAGTTCACGCACTCTTAGGCTCGCTCGGCTATCTTAACCCCGGAGAAAGCCAAAGCATCGGGATCGAGGAAAGAGGGAACCGGGGTAAGGGCCATATGAACAGACAAGGATATGTAACTCTACTTTCGTATAGGGGTTGTTGAGGTTGCGGAGAAAGGAGGGGAAAACATGAAACCCGTTTCAGCGTTCGAATGAAGTGTAAATGACGACGGAACACCGGGGCGGCTCCACGCGTGGGCTTTGACGCGATCACGCATCGTATCAGTCCTGTAGAGTGTCGGGGAGTAGTATTTGACCGAATGAAGATGTTTATCGGGGATCTAAGATGGTCTATCGTTATTATGAGCTTATGATTGAAGTTGGCGATGGAGCGGAACCTTTAGCGCCAAGAGCACGATGTTGCGAGCACACTTTTCGGAAGACAAGAATACTGAGAGACGGAAGAATAAAACGCGTACAAGGACGAGGCCCTTTTCAATGATTGAGTCCGCACATAGTCATCTTGGATGTCTTGTGGCAAGCACGCAGCAAAGGATTGTGTTTACTTGAACGATTCTTTTGAGAAACCAGTATTCGGCACAAGAACCTGGATGTTATACAATAGGGGCTTGATGGTCTGAAAGCGCTCTATAACGGCCACAAGGTTGAGACGGACGAACTTAGGGGTTGAAAGTACGAGTTGTGGTCGAAAGCAAGCGCGGAGATGAGGATAGGGGCTGGATGGCAAGTAGGGTGGCACGCATAGTAACATTAGAGGGTGGCATTGTGCTGCGCCGTGTTGTGCAGCAGAGTGGTTATTCGCCCGTGGCGAATAGGATGGCATGCCGGTATCCCGTGCAGTGGCCGCACAGCGAAGACAGGTCGAATGTAGAGGAGAGCACCTCATATCGCAGATAGAATGACTATCGTCGCCTTGTGTTCGGTATTCGCCCACCCGTACCGGTACATGCTCGGCGTCTACGCTAAGTCCCTCAATAAATCTGGTCACATGAGGAGTGATTGATGTTTACAAGCAATGATAGAGTGGGGTGGGGGATGGGGACATCTAGAACGCAAGACCCAAGTGCCTGAACCACGGGGATGGCTCATGAAGAGCGTTCTCGTGTCACAATCACTTAATCGAGATTGGCAAAGTCATTTACAGACTTTCGGTTCGTCCAATAAGGTTTCTTGGAATCATCAAATGGATGAATGCCATTGAGAAACCTGGCAAGACAGGTGGTGGCGCCTAGGATTGACTCTCCAAGCGAACGGTAAGCTATGGTCGGCCCCTGGAACTGCAGGGTCCTTCCCTATGCGGAGCTCCGGGGAGTGCAATGTCAGGGGTTGGCATTGGTGGTCAATCCTCTTCGTTGGCCAAGGAGCCGGAATCAAAAACCCGGCGCGCGACGTAACAGACAAGAGAGCAGGTTGATGCACCCCTCTTCGAGTATAAGAGCTCAATAGGTGCCCGCAACACCATCGTCTCCCTTTCCCCGCAGTGCGCGCAACTTCCGCAAACATTCACCACCGTGAACAAGGATCCTCGTAATTCCAGGTACGCCACGTGGTTGACTCAGCCACATGACACGATTGATGGTGACGTCGACAGCACTTTTAGCAAGCCAAACATGGGCAAACATCGAGGAAATCATCGCCAGTGGACGTGGAGGGCTGAAGACTTTGCGCCTTCACATGCATCGTCTCAGGTTTCCACATTCCCGACTTCATACGCTCTATTCCAAGATCAGCCATCGATACCGAGTTATGCAACACATGAAGTTCCGTACCGCGTCCCACGTACCACCGCAGGAGGAGCTCTGCTCCCTCCACAGATTATGCCGACGGATCTTGTCCCTCCACCGCCGTACTACACACACGAAGATGCGGTGATATCATCTGCGCGGCCTCCGCCAAGCCTCGCCCCACAATCTTTGCTTGCGGACCGATTTCCGAGTTATACTCTGGGTGGTAGGTTGCTCTACAAAAACCTGTGAGATTTACTAATTACGTTCGATGGCAACAGGTCCGACATCGCAATCCACACACCTTCAGGCATCTGAGGAGCTACATCCTCTACTCTCATTGGTCGACATAAGCTGGCGCTTCGATCTAACAAGGCCTATCAATGAGATCATCTTCTTCAATCCGGCGCTCGCAGAAGAAATCAACCAGCCAGCAACAAATCCGCCGTCACGACGGCGTATCATTTCATGCTCTAGCGTTGACTGGCCGATTGTGGTAGAGCGTTTCGATGGTGGGCCCATTACGGTCTGGGATGTCTTTGCGGCACTTGCGGCCGGCATGTCTCAACCTGTGAGTACGGGCGAATGGGCTCGAGCATCGACCCGCGCTAGATCCAGGGCAGCACAAGCGCTCAGAGATAGAGCACCGCACACCGTTCAGTCCTCAAACGCGGTGCCTCCTATCTCTCGGGGAGACTTCCTAGGAAGTAGGAGGCTATTCGGGGGTCTGACAGTCGATGCTCGAAGAGAAGGAGTATGGCGATTGCACACATTGGATGTCGATAGTCACTAGATCTGGTCTTGCCACATTATATGAGTATTGATCCAAATTGATGATGGAAACATACGGTCATGGGTGACGTCGTCACATCGAAGAAAAACGAAGCCTCGAAGCATGCAGCAGTTAGAACTGTTGGCCTTCAAAGTCCATTGCTACAAGATTGATGCACTAAGGATGACCTCTATGCAAGTCGATGACTATCATCATGTTAAGCTGAAGTGGATAGGAAACGGCTGCGTCAACCACGAAGAGCCACTCTTAATCCAAACCAAGGAATCTCGACGCATGCTGAGCAATCTTGAACCAGATTTTTGGCATATTCCGAAGTCCAAGGCTACCCGTACAGTGTTTGAAGAGAGTTGGATGTGCCCAAGGTCGTTGAAGTTGGGCGCCCGAATGAACGCGCATTAAAACTCCGACCTGGCGAGAACCTCTCCTTCGTCAAACGACTCAAATTCGTGATCATCACGCAGGATATGGGGCAGCCTGACTGGATTTTTAGACTGACTTCATTGAGCCCTCTTCTAATTTTTTTGAGTCGCTATAGGGAAGTGTGACAAGCTCTGGGCTCCATCTTGCTTGTGATGAGTTTTGCTTGCGTTTTGTCACCTTGATTACTGGTGGACGTCCTGGCTTTGACCTGATTCACTGAATCCTTCTTGCATGGCTCAGTCAAAACGTGTTCTAATCGGACCCTGGAGATAAAACAAAATGGGTTTCAGCAGAAGGAAGGCGACTTCAGGTTGAAGACACATGCCAAGTGACTGCGGCCCTGGCGACTCAAACACCCATAGTGGCAGCACGCCAGACAAGAGAACTCACGATTTCAACAGCAAGCTTCCACCCCGCCCAAAACACTGGAGCAGCGATTCCATCTCTGTCGTCGATTCCAGATCACATACATGATACCCGGTGGCTGTGTCTGTTCGCCTCTCAATGGATGACGTGCCTGCGCTGATGCAGTACAAACATTGCGTTATTTCAAATCTTACTCTGAACTTTACCAGTGCTTCGCCGTCATTCTTCTCCGGTAACATCAGCTGCGGGGGTCATTCTGTGTAGCGGCTGGATTTACCCGACCAGTGACTCATTACACGTTGAGATGTCAGGGTAACATGAGAGGGATCACTGATTGAGGCGTCATCTCGCGTCTGGAAGAGGCTGAGTCTGTTTTTATTCCAATCAAATCATGCACAGCCGACGGGTTGTGTCAATCGACTCCCGTTGGAAGACCAGAACTTGCCTCTGGCAAGCTCCTTAAATCCTTCTCCAGAATCGCCGTAGGCCCCTAATCCATGAGCCCGGACTATCTTCTACCAATAACGAAAATGACCGGTAGAGGTTTTCTTTCGTGGTACCGTCTACATCGCTCATTTCTTCGTTTATAGCGTTTATTCTACACGCGACAATACTCTCGTTCCAGAATTTGGCGGATGAACAACGCATTTACCCAGAAAAAACACAAAGACGTCTTGATTCGGCCTTGATACCAGTGCAGAATCCTCTGCATCTCTCTCATGAACTTTCAACACCTCACCCTCTCCTGTCTCCGCGGAATACCATAACTCTCCCTTACCCAACATTGCACTCCTGCCTTCGTCGAGTTCCAAGGTCGTGGAAGCTCAACCTCAACTGTAACCCCGACGAGTTTTCCAGTCGTGCGGACCTCTGGAATGAATTTGCCAGTCACAAAGCCACCAATCGTCGTGGCGAGGACTTCGTCATCTTCTACTGCAATATCCACATTCCAATTGTCATTCGTCAGGGACCTGCGGGGAATGTCACCTGTCACGATGTCATTGAGGGCCTTTACCGTCAGCTTCAGGGACAAGCCTTTGAGGATGGTCTTGACGAATCTTCGGCTCAGGTCGAGAGTCATGCTCATCATACCGCCGATTGTCAACATTCACCAGTACCGATTGATCCCCGGTCATGCGGTGTCCGTAGGATAGACTTCCTTGGCAGACGGACCGTGCTGGCTGGCATGCTGCCAGAACCTGGATATCCGGGCTGTTGGAGACTACAGACCGTATGCCCATAAAACGTCTTCCCTCCATGTTGAGATGCACGGACCTCGTGCCGTCTACGAACCATGGACGAATATCCTTCGATAAGATCATGCATTGTATCCCTTTGTTTATAAGTAGTATTTATGGAATATTTATGCTGTGACACCACAAGAATAAATCGAGAACCGGCATAAGAAAAGTGACCCGACTTCCGATTCCGAATTACTTTACGCCCACCTGACCAGCATGCTCGTGTGCTAACCTCTGATTATTCCATAAAATATCAAACGCTTTACATGAGCTATAATTCATATGGCTGAAATTAAAGTTCCAGTAATTCAACCCCTATCCAACCATGCCGCTCAACCGCCCAGAGAAGAAGTGGGCCCCAGTGACAAGTCGACGTCATCCATCGGTTCATATTTCAACTGGGCTACCTCCAAAACCATGGTCTTAGTTCACTACCACAATGGCCCAACCCACCCTATCAGACTCCCTTGACAATATCCAAACATGTTACGCATCGCCTTCTGCTGGGATGCATCCATCGCACACCCTTCCTAAGAAGCTACGCGCGATAGCAGATGCCGGATTCAAATTGGCAGAGGTTGCATTACCAGATCTCGAGGCGCTAGCGACGAGTATGGACGCGACGTATAAGAAGATAGATGAGAATGGTGATGGCGATATCGAGACGTTGATCAAGGCGGCGGAAGGTATTGCGAAGCTTGCGAGGGACCTGGACCTGGAGATATTTGTTCTGCATCCGTTGAGTATCTTATTTCGATTGTATATCTCGACGGTATTAAATTCAAGCTCAGGTTCTCGCAGTTTGAAGGCCATCAGGACCCTGCTAAGAGAAGCGCAGCGTTCAATCGAGCAAAGACCTGGTTCCGCATAGTGAAAGTGCGTTTATTTACCTCGGATAGTCCAGGCACAGGACACTAAGACATGACTTAGGCTCTGAAATGCACCATGATTCAAGTTGGATCCTCGAATGACCGCAACATCACTTCAGATTTCCGGACCATGGCAGACGACCTCCAGGAGCTCGCAGACTTAGGGGCCCAAGAGGACCCTCCACTTCGTTTGTTTGTCGTTCTCACCGCTTTGAAAGCATCATGTGCTGAAGTATCTCTGTAGCGCTTACGAAATGTGGGCATGGGGAACACACGTCAATACGTGGAAACATACCTGGGAAATCTGCAAGCTTGTCAATCGGCCGAACTTTGGGCTTTGCCTCGATACATTCCAAATTGCCGGTGTGTCCTGTGTCTTGTACATCGCTCTTCATCACTGACGTTCCGAACTGAAGCTCGCGAATACGCCGATCCTACCGCTTCCATGGGCCTATCCTCAAAATCATCAAAATTCCACGAGTCGCTCGAAGAACTATCGCTGACTATCAAGCCCGCCCAAATATTCTACTTCCAAATATCAGACGGATCACGAGTAGATCCCGATGAGCTACATTCAGATGCTGAGAAAGCCGGCATCCCGCCCTTGTACGAATGGAGCAATAAATGGCGACCTTTACCCTACGGACCGCCAGAGAGGAAGGGGTACCTACCGGTCGTTGATGTCGTCGAGGCTGTCTTGAGGACTGGTTGGCGGGGACCGTGGAGTTATGAAGTGCGTACAATGTCTTATCCATAAGAAACATTAGCCCTGATCGCTCTATGAAACTCAGGTCTTTTACGCTGCGGATCAGGCGAAAGATGATCCTGACGTCCCCGCGAAGTGGACTCAGGAAGCACAAGAATGTCATAAGAAATTGTTGGACGAAGTTCGCCGTCGATTGGCAGAATCTGGGCCATGAGCTGAAGGCTGCCAAAGAATGTTGTTCCTTTCTACTACTACATCGGCCTATATCAGTTGCTATTTCTTAATAGTTACAGAGATTCTTGGTAATGAAGTAGGATGATCATGAAGTTCCGATGCATCAATTCGGATTGTCAATCACGATCTTGCTCGCCTTCTCCCGGATTTTACACTATTTACACTATATGACTCAGGCACGACGGATGGGTAAAAAGATGAATTTGAAGGCCCTGAGTGAAAAAAGGCGGATTATATGTACACTACACTAAGCAGTAATAGGAATGAAGGACAAAAGAAAGCCCCAGAACCGGTATCTATGTAACTATGACCATGAGAGGCGTCAGTGATATCGCGTCGCGCCCCATGGAATCGCATTTTCGTCGTCAGACTAGTCGCTAGTCTGGAAGGCATCGATGTTAGACGAGTATCGGAGAAGAAAATGTCAGAACTGACCACGAATCTTTCTCTAATTGCTGCTATACTCATCGTATGCGACTGCGGCATAGGTGCCTGCTCCTTCAAGATCAGGAGTGGCTCGTCTTTCGTTGGCATAGCTGCTGTACACTCCCAGTGATTCTTCGGTATCGGGAGAGATGGCTCGCTTGGCATCGGAGTAGCTTGCGTACACGCCTAATGACTCCTCGGTATCGGGTGACACAGTGCGTCTCTCATCGCGATAGGTCGAGTAGACACCGAGAGATTCCTCGGTATCGGGGGCGACGGCACGTCTCTCGTCGCGGTAGCTGGAGTAGACGCCGAGGGAATCTTCAGTATCTGGAGCAGCACGTTTCTCCTTAGAATAGCTCGCGTAGACTCCAAGAGAAGGTTCGGTATCGGGCGCAACAGCTCGCTTTTCGCTGGAGTAGGAGCTATATACACCGAGGGACGGCTCGGTGTCGGGAGAAATAGCGCGTTTCTCGTCGCGATAGGTGGAGTAGACACCGAGAGAATCTTCGGTGTCGGGAGAGACGGCTCGCTTGGCTTCCGAGTAGCTGGCGTAGACACCGAGGGAAGGCTCAGTGTCAGGAGTGACGGCCCGTCTCTCATCGCGGTACGTGGAGTATACTCCGAGAGAGTCCTCTGTATCAGGAGCGGCGCGCTTTTCGTTAGCGTAAGTCGCATAAACCCCGAGAGAGGCTTCGGTGTCAGGGTGGATAGCGCGTCTTTCGTCGCGATACGTGGAGTATACTCCAAGAGAATCCTCGGTGTCGGGAACGGCGCGCTTCTGGTCGCGATAGGTGGAGTAGACGCCGAGGGAGTCCTCAGTATCAGGAACGGCGCGCTTCTCGCTAGCATAGCTGCTATAGACACCTAAAAATAATTGTCATCAGAAGATGATCTTTCAGCACAAATTTGTACTCGTACCAAGCGACTCTTCGGTGTCGGGAGAGACAGCTCTCTTTTCGCTGGCGTAGCTACTATAGACGCCTGAAGTATATTTTATGTCAGTAATGTCGAATATTCAAAGAAGAATAGGTGCTCACCCAAAGACTCTTCAGTATCAGGGGAGGCGATAACGGCACGCTTGGCGCTGGAGTACGAGCTGTACACTCCCAAGGATTCTTCGGTATCGGGGGCGGCAACAGCGCGCTTCTCGCTGGAGTAGCTGCTATACACGCCGAGGGAGTCCTCGACGTCGGAGGGCGCTTTGATAGTGGGGAGAGCAAAGACGCCACAGGCGCTGAGGAGGAGGAGCATGGGGAGAAGTGCCTTGACAGACATGGCTAGGGAAGTGGATGGGGTGTTGAGAAGATTGAAGGAGTTGAATGAGATGAGAGTGTCCGATGAAGAATGCTGAACAGCGAGCGAAAGGCTTGTATTTATATGTCTGGAGGGAAATAGACTTGTGCACTGACGCAGATGCAGCTCATGCTAATCTACAAGAAGCACTGGAGGTTCGTATGTCCTGGAGAGTTATTTTCAGCGTGCCTGACGGATGTGACGAAGGTTCACAGACGTGCCTCGAGGTCTTCTGCATATCCCGCGTGAAGGACAAGAGATCCACAGCTTCTTTGAACTTCTGGAAGTCCAATTTTCCCGAAGAATGACGGCTTATCCGTGTCTTGAAATGAGAGTAACAATCAGGTAGCAATCCGACTGCGATAGGTGTCGAGAAAATTGCAAAAACGACCGTATCAGGTCGAGCAACGCGGGCTTGACGTCAGAGTGACTATTCATACCCGACTATGCTGATATCGCAATAGCTGGTGGTATGATTTTCCGATCCCTGCTCGTACTGGCAATGACACTGGAAGCCAAATCTTGAATTCAACGTCATCAATAGAGGAAAGATTCACAGAAGACTTACGGCGATTGCGAGATCGAAGCTACGTCGACGTCAATCCTCGTGATCTATCTCACTTCTCCAGACACAGAGAATGCGGTACGCTTTACTCCAATTTCCTATACAGCTGTCGTCAGTTCGCTGACAGTTGCTTTTGCATGTACGATCGCTGACCTGCCGATCCAATCCTCGCAGTAGGACTAATATCTGACATAGCAGTTCCACGCCATTTAAAGATTATGATAGCCAAAGTGGCTGCGTTTGGCACACTGAGCTCGACGGGTTGGCGTCGGGTTGAAAGAGAGTCGTTTCGGCGCTTATTGCACCCGGAAGCCTGAAACCGAAAATCAACCGAAACCCGGCATAGCCGAATCCGGAGTGAAAGGGGAAATCCGAAAATCAACTCTTACCATCCATCATCAGCCATCGCCATTCATTCAAATCAAACACCTTACTATAGCTCTTACCACGATACATGAGAATCCTGCGAAGGTTCGAAGACGATAACAAAGAAGACTTCCTCGAGGCTATCTCCATCGGCGGCCCACAGGATGAGTTATCAACGCTTCTTCAACCAGTCTTACGGATGGCATCTCCAAGTCTCAATACACTTCATCTGATTGTCATTAAAGCATCCGTCGAGCCAAGTAATGGGAAGAGATAGTAGGATATACCGTCGATCCTCTTTTTGGCTTACTGAGACTGAACCAGGCGATCGGCGGGTCTCTGGTGTTCTTCGCCGCTCTTCGTCCTTGCTGAATTTCTGCGTTGCTGTCGCAATGTTATACACACGCGGTTGAACTCCGCTGAATCGAGGGTCATAGAGATTTTTTAATAATGCGCGCTATCGGCACTCAAAGCAAGGCCATAGCAGTCGCACGAGTAAGTCTCTTCAAGTAAGAGACTGCCCGAGTTCCCGACAACTCGTCCGGCGATGCATAAAGAATGATTATATGGTCATGTGGACAAGACGAATCGTGACTGAAAACATGACGAGAGCGCATCTTATTTCGGTTTCGGCTGCATGCATATTACTCGAAAAGATATATCTGAGACACTACGAGTAATCGAACGCACCCAAGGCGCTGAGTGTCGTTTTTTTGTTGGTTTGAAATTGTATCTCTCGAAACCATAACGAAGCACCGCGATATTACCGTTGACCTCGAGTTGTTTGTCCTTGTTGACCAAAGGCTTCAATCGTGGGCGCTTAATATTCAACGCTTCCTGCGCGGAGCTGTGATGATAGCGATTGGAACGGTCGACCATTCCAGCCTCCCTGTTGCCTCAGAAAAATATTAAGGCTGCGACAGAACGGCAGGTCAAAGAGCCTAACACCTTCCATCCGATCGAGGATGCCTTGGGTTCAAGTTTGTGACTCGCGAAATTTCGTCTGCTGCGTCGGTACTCTGCCCCAGTATAGATATGGTCTCAAGGATCTGATCATTTTCGATGAATGGAGGCATGAGTCACTTGTGAAGGCTGTATTACGCCAGCTCAATCAGTCCGAACATAAAAGAGGAGAAATGGTAAAGTAATTTTTCAGCAGTTACAGGAAACAATACATCGAGAAACATTATGATATTTACAAAAGGAAGAGATACTAATGACAGCTACAGTAGGTACTGAGAAGGAAATATGAGTCAGAATCATCACCGTAGAGAGAGAACAAAAGCTTACTTATTCAGATATACCTGAATTAAGCGCTGGAATACTGGCTGTACACGCCAAGGGAATCTTCGGTGTCGGGTGCGACGGCTCGTTTTTCGCTAGCGTAGCTGCTGTAGACTCCAAGAGATTCTTCGGTGTCAGGGGAAATGGTACGCTTGGCTTGAGAGTAGCTATCGTATACGCCCAAAGACTCCTCGGTGTCAGGCTTGATGGCGCGTCTCTCGTTGGAATAGCTTGAATATACACCAAGAGATTCTTCAGTATCGGGGGCGATAGCTCTTTTCTCGCTGGCGTACGAGCTGTAGACGCCGAGAGAATCTTCAGTGTCAGGAGATATGGCTCGTTTGGCTTGAGAGTAACTGTCGTAGACACCGAGAGATGCTTCGGTATCTGGGGAGATGGCGCGTCTTGCCTCGCGATAGGTGGAGTAGACACCGAGGGATTCATCAGCGTCGGGAGTGGCACGCTTCTCGTTAGCGTAGCTCTCATAGACTCCGAGAGATGATTCAGTGTCGGGGTGGATGTCACGTTTCTCACTGGTGTAGGAGCTGTAGACACCAAGCGACTCCTCGGTATCGGGGGAGATGGCGCGTTTGGCACTGGAGTAGCTATCGTAGACTCCAAGGGATTCTTCGGTATCGGGATGGACGGCTCGTCTTTCATTGGAGTAGCTGGAGTACACGCCGAGAGAATCCTCGGTATCTGGAGCGATAGCTCTGCGCTTCTCGCTAGCATAGCTGCTATATACGCCTAAAATGATTGGTATCAGAAGCTGATCCTGCAACGCATTTATTGATCGTACCGAGTGATTCTTCGGTGTCCGGGGATGCGATCGATACAGCCCGTTTCTCGCTGGAGTAATGGCTGTAGACTTCAAAGGGGTCCTCAATGTGCCTCTTCTCGCTGGCGTAGCTGCTGTATACACCTGAATGTCATTGTCAGAATGATCAGTTTTCTGCAACGGACCATATAGTAGTAGTATATACTCACCGAGAGAATCTTCAGTGTCGGGGGCCGCGATAGTGGCGCGCTTCGCGCTGGAGTATGAGCTGTAGACTCCGAGGGAATCTTCGGTGTCGGGAGCAGCGACAGCGCGTTTCTCGCTCGAGTAACTACTGTACACGCCGAGCGAATCTTCGACGTCGGATGGTGCTTTGACAGTCGGCAGGGCGAAGACGCCGCAGGCGCTGAGGAGAAGGAGCATGGGGAGGAGAGCCCTGACAGACATCGAGAGAGTTGGAGTTGGAAGGTGGGTGGGTTGGATGGAGGAGAGTGTCCAGTGAAGGATGCTGAACACCGATGGAAAGTCTTGTATTTATATCTCACAAAAGGTATGAGGTTGTCGTATGACGAATGACAGATCCGTCCCACATTGAACAGAGCTGTGTCATTCTACGCTGGCAAGCAATCATCAGCTTACTGGACGATTGCGATACGTATCAAAAACATACCTGACATTCTTCTCCACATTCCACATGAAACAGAAGACATTTAGGTCATCTTGGAGCTTGTGATTGCCAAGTTCGCACGAACGCACAAATGGTTCGCTGAGGCAATAGGAGTCGTGATTTGCACACTCCGACTATGTTAGGCTGCGAAGAAATCGCAAAGAGGACTGTGTTAGTTCATAGATTGCATATTTGACGTCATGGTGTTTCATCGAAGTGGATCGTTGTTCCACTATTTCAAAGCGTATCAAAGCAAGTTTCGGGGGTCATTCTAACTGACGGAAAGCGCGTTAGAACAACGTCATTCAGAAGAAAGGAAAGGATTCACAGAAGAATGATGGCTATCATACCTCGAATATGGAATCGATTGACGTCAAGCTTGGTCTTCCGGATGACTTCTCCAGGCACAGAGAATGCCGCATCCTTTCGTATCGGTTTCTCACAGCGATGTCGCGTTTTTTCGAGATAACAATTCTTTCAACTTTGATAAGCTCTGACATTTCAGAGCGCATGGGACCGGATCGTAGAAGAAAGTTATCTGACAGAGCAGTTCAATATAAGGATACGCTTATGATAGCCAAGGCACATAAGCTCGATTGACCGAGTGCGGGGTGTCGTCGTTGAGGACGAAAGTCGGCTCGGCGCTTCTTTGCTTCCGGAATCGGGACCAAACACGAAAGGAAATGCCGAAACAGCCCTCCTCCCAACAACATCAGTGCCTCATCTTCCCTCTCCCAATTGCAAGGCACACTGATACGTTAACCATGCCATCGTATATCGTACTGTACAGCCGTTGACAGCTCAACGAAATCCACACGAAGTCTTCCTCAAGCCTAACCCCTGGGTTAGTCAACCCTTGCTTCCACTGACACCACCGATATAGTGGAAAGGCTTGCGCCATCTGCACGTTTAAAGCCTACTTCATCCGGTCCCAACTTCTCGCGGTCTATATCATCGTGAGAAGCTTCCCAAACCGTTTCTGCGGCTTACTGAGACTGAACACGACGATCGAGCAGCTTCTGGTGTTCTTCTCCGCACTGCGACCTTTCCAGTATTTTATTGGCCGAAAGGTTCCCAATGTCTGGATATCTGACAATGGTAATTCTTCGTCAATATTCGAGTCATTTAACACCTTCGATGGCACTGCTAGATACCTCTGCAACTGTATGACGCCATAAGGCTCAAGTTACTCGAGCTGACAACGGACTTGATCATCATTTCAGGACCGTACAGCTGGAGATGAACTTAGGGGATCTTATATGGATTTGAATGGCAAGATAGACCTTGTGGCCAGCTCCCAGTGGGTTCACAATCGCCAACAGCCATCGTTCGACTGTCGAAATTCGACAATCTTTGCAATATAATGCCGATATTATACGAGATTGCGACGCACTTCCAGTCCTCGCTACCGTTCACCTGAACTGAACTGGACTATACAGGTCAACCGGTCAACTTTTACCTCACCGTGAAGTAGTCAGATTTTCTAGAACCCCAAGTCGGAAAGTGTCGATATTGTTTGCCGTTGTTTACCAAAGGCTTCATCCTCCAGCGCCTATCATTGTGTGACTCAACGCTTTGACTCAGAGGCCCCATATCTAACTGATTGCGATCTATGATTCGATCGGAATGCCTGTACTTATGTCTATTCAGCCAATATCCCGCGACTTAGGAAGCTCACGTGCGTTACTAGAATCCCGATAATATAAAGCATGCGCGGTCTGAATCCCTGACGTGTCTCAATGATGTCGATAGTCTTTTACTAGCCGTACTACCGCAATGACATGGTCTGAGATAGCTCTGCTGACAGATATGGACAAAACTGTATTGAGGAGGTCTTCAGTTGGATGACATCACAATGAGGGCAGACGTAGAAGGACATAAGTGAAATAAATTGTAGCGTATTTACAGGTAGAGATACATGGGGTACGTTACGTATATATGTACACTGAGAGCTATAGCAGAAAGAAGTATTTTTGATCTACAGTAGTCGCTAAAGACAAATCGAATCAGTTAAGGGCATACAGGGGGGAAGGCGAGAGCTTACTAAGATATCCGCGGCCTTATGCGCTGGAATATTGGCTGTACACACCGAGGGAGTCTTCGGTGTCGGGTGCAATGGCTCGCTTCTCACTAGCGTAGGAACTGTAGACGCCGAGGGACTCCTCAGTGTCAGGCTTAATGGCGCGTTTTTCGCTGGCGTAACTCGAATACACCCCGAGGGAGTCTTCCGTATCGGGTTTGATGGCACGTCTCTCGCTGGCATAACTGGAGTAGACGCCGAGGGATTCTTCAGTATCGGGGGTGATGGCACGTCTCTCGTTAGCGTAGCTGGAGTAGACTCCGAGAGACTCCTCGGTATCGGGTGAGATCGCGCGTTTCTCACTGGCGTAGGAGCTGTAGACGCCGAGAGAATCCTCGGTGTCAGGAGAGATGGCTCGCTTGTAGCTGTCGTAGACACCGAGGGATGGCTCGGTATCGGGGGCGATAGCACGCTTGTCGTCGCGATAGGTGGAGTACACGCCCAGCGAGTCCTCGGTGTCAGGCTTGATGGCGCGTCTCTCACTGGCATAGCTGGAATAGACTCCGAGAGACTCTTCAGTGTCGGGGGTGATGGCACGCTTCTCACTGGCGTAGCTTGAGTACACTCCGAGAGATTCTTCAGTGTCAGGCTTGATAGCGCGTTTCTCGCTAGCGTAGCTAGAGTACACGCCTAGAGAGTCTTCGGTATCAGGCTTGATGGCGCGTCTCTCGCTGGCATAAGAGCTGTAGACACCAAGGGATTCCTCTGTATCAGGCTTGATAGCTCGTTTCGCGTTGGCGTAGGAGCTGTAGACACCGAGAGACTCCTCGGTATCGGGAGAGATAGCTCTTTTCTCACTAGAATAGCTGCTGTAGACACCTGTAAGAGAGGTTCGGTCAGAGATTTTCGTGTTATTCAGAAGACAAACTACTCACCCAAAGACTCTTCAGTGTCCGGGGCAGCAACGGCACGTTTCGCGTCGGAATAGCTCGAGTACACGCCGAGCGAATCTTCGGTGTCGGGTGCGATAGCCCTCCTTTCACTGGCATAGCTGCTGTAGACACCTGAATAATATGACATTTCAGAGATATTGAATATGTGGCGTCGAGAATATACTTACCGAGAGATTCTTCGGTGTCAGGGGCGGCAACGACGGCGCGCTTGGCGCTGGAGTATGAGCTGTACACTCCCAAGGAGTCTTCAGTGTCGGGAGCGGCAATAGCGCGCTTCTCGCTAGAGTAGCTGCTGTAGACGCCGAGGGACTCTTCGACGTCGGAAGGCGCTTTGATTGCAGTGGGGAGAGCACCGCAGGCGCTGAGGAGAAGGAGGATGGGGAGGAGAGTTTTGATGGACATTGTTAGAGAAGTGATTGGAGAGTCGGTGAGGACTGAGGGTGTCCGGTGAAGGATGCTGAACTTCGAGCGACGGCCCAGTATTTATATCAAATAAGGAGGTGGCATTTGTCCTATGACGAAGACCACATCCATCCTATCTTGAGCAGAGCACCTCTCAGATCGGCATGGCCTGGTGGCCAGTTGCTCGCGTGCACCACGAGAGCGATGAAGCTTCGATGTCGCACTCCACAACGTTCTCCAATTCCCACACGGAACACGAAGACCCTGCAGCTTCTCTGAACTTCGAAAAGGATGGTTACGCACGGGTAGGTGTCTGTCAGAGCTCCTGCTATACAGTAGCGATAAAGCATGACACAATCCGATTGCGACAGGGCCCTGGAGAAATTGCAAAGATACCGTCAACGTGCCGTGAAATGCATCGATGACATCAGAAGATTCCATGCGATAGGCCTTGAACTCTATAGCAAGATTATGGCTGAAAGAAGCTTCAGGAGAACATAGGCACTGTAGAAGAAGCTGCCAGTCAGGCACCGACGTCATCTTCTAAGAAAGGAAGTGATTTACCTTGTCCACAGGGCGTATTCGACGGTGAAGCCGATTTGACGTCAAACTTCTCAGCTTCTATCTTACTTATGCAGGTCCGGAAAGATAGCATAGCCTTGACTGCGTTCAAGGTCGCAGCGGTCTCCCACCCAAATGTCGTGATTCGCGTATACATCGACGATCGGCAGGATTTCGAATGACGGACGATTTTGAAGGCAATAGAGATAACGTAGAAGTCTGACATAGCCAGAGGAAACCAAAGAGGATGCTTATGAGAGGTCAAGGTGTGACACTTTGAGGCCGAATGGGGAGTTGTCGCAAGTTGAAGCTTTGCAGTCTGAGATCACAGTCGACTCAACCGGATATGGAAGTTGCCGAACCATCCCGCTGGTCGATGCCTTCATGCTTCGGCATGCTCGTATTGACTGACCAACATCTTCTATTGACACGAGAAATATCTTACTGTTGTAGGAGATCTCCGAAAGAAGATGCTCCAAAGAACATTTCCTCAATGCTAATATCAGCCTTAGTAAAGCTTCCACGAGCTTGGACTTGTAGCATGGACAGTACAGCTTCCTGAGAGGAGATAACGAGCAGACATATTGAAATTTGGTGAGCTATGGCGTTCACTGTTACCCCGGCTTACTGAGACTGAGTGAGAAGATCGGCCGCCTTCTGGTATTCTTCGCCGCACTTCGTCCTCTATACCTCTCTTCTCATCGTGACATTGACAATAACGCTTTTCCGTCGAACCAAGTCTTGTCGGTGTGAAATCGAGCGATAAGGTTTTTGATCAGGTATGGATGTATCGATTGTGCACGCGCTTTCACAGTAGTCTAGCCGCAGGCTGTTCCTTGGATCCTTGGAAAGCAGGGATCAATTCTTCAGGGTCAACGAAGCGAGCCATAAGGTAACGAGAGGCAGGAAGACGGCTGATTGAGTTGAGTATGGCGAAGTTGACGGGACCTTGTCTGGAACAAATCACGGTCGACAAGTTGAAGCGTAACTAATTGACGGATCAAAATTTCGTGGACCTTGGATTAGGGAAATACATTGATAGGTGAGGTATAATAGCGCAGGCTCTGGCCTGTATACAATATATCAGCACGTTCTGCGAAACTCAACGATACATACGACAATCAATTTTGCTCGTTCCTTTCTCGTCCTCATCCTGCCAATTCCTACACCTTGCTACCAACTTCCCTGCTTCCCAGATATTTCATATTTCCCATAGCAATAATAAATAGACCCCTCATTGTCCTAGGAAGCGTGCGTCAAAGCTGCATCGACTGTATCGGAATCCTCGTGAATGGTGGTCCAAGTTTCGCCTGTGAGAAGCATTGATGGTCGCCTTCCAAGAAAAGAGGGCCATGATATGATCGACATTGATAGGACCAGGTAGAATGAGGTCGAGGAGCCCGGTTCAGAGTCGCATAGCACAAAGTCGAGCAGCTGGCAAAATGAACGTGATCACGGTCAAATAAGCGCGCGTGGTTCTTCCTTGCTTTAACTGAGCACTAGTACTTTTGTGGCACGTCGAGCTCTGTTTCAATCACACTAGAGATGGCAGTAATACAGCTAGTATTTCAAACGCCTAGTATCGGCATGATGTTCGTATTTGACACTACAGAGTATATCCGAATGACTTGAATTTCGAGTAAAGCCGAAAGAACAACAGATGTCATGGGCGACTTATTGCACGCGTGCGAGATGAGAGCACTCCACGAAACACGCCAGCATAGGACCGCTAGATTTGCTTTTAGTAACTGTCGGGGATATCGCGGACGTTAGCGTCGGGTGTTGTTATCTTGTAATTTGAAAGCTCGATGCCATTGTCGCGAGGGTCGGGAGAGTAGTTCTCCTGATCTTCAATTCTTCGAGCGACTCGTAGGCCAACAGCAAGACCCTTTGCTTCGCGTATTCTGATAAGAGAACACGATTCAGTTGAGGACGTCATTCCGCGCGTTAGGTTACGCTGACCTATTTATGATAGCATCTCGTTGACTATCTCCTCCGTCGAGATGCAGGAAGGGAATGAGCTGAAGGAAGGTCAGAGACAAGGCGAGCAATGTACTGAATTTGCTGACCTCAATTATTGATTCGCCGAATGCTGCCACAGATTTGACACCCCCCATCCAGATCCTGATGATGGCTGCGAAGATAGTCAGCGCGCAAACCGAAGACATTCCAAGGAGGTCTCCTCACAGAGTTCAAAAGCGATTGCAGACAAAATCTCGCCGATACCAACCGCATCCAGAACGGCGAAGCCTTCGATCGCAGTTCCTAGCTCGTAGACACCACTTGCCACAAAAAAGGCGCCAGTTGTAACATCCAAGCGACCGGCAGACAGTTGTGAACCCCCACTATGAATCTCTTGAGCACCAGTGAGAATACTTTGAACGCCAAATGCGACATTCAAGCCGCCGGAAAGGGCTTTGTTAGCCTTCTCGAACCGTCTGCAAAATTTGTTTAGAACGTGATTCATGACGTCATGTGGATCGACATACTTTAAAGTCGCCTGCGCTCTAGCAGCATTCTCAGCGACAGCATTAGCATCACTTTGGAGGCCTTTAATGAGGTTCATCTTGGTCTTGTACTCTGCGGAGGCTGATCAGCAGGAGCGGAATTTGGTGCAATCATGTGCGAACCCCATATCTTTACGCCGATTTGGGCGAATGCGACGGTGTCGATAATGACGTTGACTGCGTTTATGGCTTTTCCAAGACGCGTCTTCTCGTTCTGAGTCCAAGCAGCAGCAGTGCCGGCCGTTAATGCGACTGTAGCAAAGATATGGTCAGGGGCACAAGAGGCGTGTGAATACGGATTACATACGTGCCATGATGCCGTTAAGCCCCACATTCAGCTTGATCCCTTGGGCCTTTTGCACTTTTCCTACAAGTTCAGACAAAGTGAGTAAAGGCGGCATAATGACAGCAAAGATCAGACCAAGTAATTCCTTTTCAGCGTCCGTCAATGCATAAACTCCGAGACTGACGGCAGCTTCTGCTTCAGGGATAACTTGTATCTCATCTTCTTCAATCGATCCAGCGCGACTTCGGTTTCGCGGAGAACCACCCGAAGGACTAGAACCAATGACACGCGAGTTGGCCCCGGCGGCAGACCTGATGGGTCCCCGGGCTTGCAGGGCCTCGATGATCTTCGTCAAAGCGTCCTTCGGTAGTCCTGACTTTCCGATTGCAGCTATGAGTGACTGGATAGACTGTACAGTAAGGCCGATCTGTCTAAATACACATAAGAATAGAGAGGCTCCGAAAACGAGCATATTGACTCACAAGATTGGTCCACTATAATGAGCGAGCTATTGGTAACAGGCAGTGATGAGTGTCGACCGTCAACAACTTGATGATCAATAAGTAGTACATACATGCACCTCCCAATCCTCAGGAGCCGGAGAATTCTTATCACTATCTTTGTCAGCTGAGATTGGAATCTCTGTTACGGCGTTGTAATTGACAGGCGTCAAAGTCGTCTCAAGATTGCTATTGGCAAGGTAACTGATTCAAATTTTAGTAGAAAATACAACGAGGACATCGCCGTCATACCTCATTGCTGCATTGCCAAGTACAGGTCCGCCACCATTTACAAGTTGACTGATTGAGTCAACAAGTTTCGAACGCCCACGGGAAGTTAATTGACCGTAAGACGGAAGAAGACGAGAGTCAGAGAGCGCCATTGAGAACGCTGCATAGCCGCTACCAAGAGAAGATTGCCTGAAATAATCGGTCTTCCGGAAATAGCCTTTTGCTATCTCGTCCCGAACGTCGTGCAAAGTGTTTTGATAGCACGGCACACTAAACGCGGTCTGAAGAAACTGATCGCAAATTACTCCCGACAACCGGAACTTCCAGTAATTTGGGCAATGGCGACCCTCCGTGTTGTTGCCCGTCCAAAACGGCGGGAACTCCCATAATGATCGCAGAACCTTGGCGGATTTCAGATGGCAAAGCTTCGAGAGAGAGAAAACACGCACCATTAGCTGAATGATATATTTGCCCAATTTAGGAAAATCGGCCTTTGTCTAGCCTGGATTCAGACGGACGATCGGACAAACAAAGTACTGGACTCACCCATGTGGGATCCCATTCCGGGTTCAGGTAGAAGTCTTGATTGTCGAAAGGATCGTCTTTCCTTGTGCCATCGGCGTTCATCGCTGCAAATAGTCATGACGAGTGGTAACAGGGTGAATCACATGCAAACGCACCCCAAGGAATAGCACACTTTTCTAGAGTGATGTCAGTACACAGCCCAATGTGACAGATGTGAATGCACTTGCGATATATTTTGTCGTTAATTGCCGCATTGAAATTACTGACTGTCGCAATATCTGTTGCCGGGATAGTTACGTTCACAAAGAATGACTCGTCCAAGAGTGTCAGTCCGGAACCTGCATTGATAAGGAAGTGCAAGGCTTTTCCAACACTGCTGATGTCGAGGCCGTACGTCTTGACTAGATTGGAAACAACTTGTACCATGCCGAAGTTGAATCGGAACTGACAAGTTTGTATGAGTTAGATTGCCTGAGTTGTCAAATGAAGTTTACCTGAGGGAATACCGCAAGCCAGGATGTGCTCATGTACATGGGGGGTGTAGTGGAATATCCAGGAGGCACATAGTCAATTGGAGGAAGCTGATCAATATGATCTTTGGGAAGGCGCGGTTCACTCAACAGATCATTGTCGTCAAAAGTACTGACGGAAACGACAGACGATGAGTCTGCCCAGCCATTGGTCCCTTGCGCGACTGAATAGAAAGATCCGGAGTGTGCAGGACGATAATCTTCGTTGAGGGCGCGGAGGAGTCCATACATGCGAACATTTTGAGAATCGGTGGGAACTTCGGCTGCAATCGCTTGAGACCACAATACACCAGCAGTCTTAACACCCTTGAAACAGAGAGCGGGTGATGCATCGCGACTCAAGTAAGGCTCGAGTGTTGTTCGATATGGCAGGAGCGCAGCTGTGGAGGGCAAATTAGGTTCAGCGGAGTTTGATGTGGGGATCGCAATCTTGTATTGCTGGATACGGCCACCAACAGAATGAGTGGGAGCCACAATCCACGCTGAGTCGTATATGGAGGCAAGCTTCGCTGCTGGTCGCTGGGCAAATATCTCAATGGTTGGCAGTGATGGGGCGACATCAAAGGTCCAGTGATCGCCTTTGGCCTGAATACCGTAAGACTTTAGTGAAAGCTTAAACAGCAAAAAAATACAGCGGTACTTACAGGATTTCCCTGCAGATTTTCAAAGCCGAACACTAGTCCGTTGGGCAAAGTAGCAGTTCCCCAGCCAGTGATGTAATCATGGCCTCCGTCTTGGGTAGTAATGACATTGAGTATGAACTCTTGGTCCGGAGAATTGTTGATTGAATAGGTGAAATTGATTTCTGAGGGGCAAGCATTTGCGACTGTGATGATGTCGCTGCAGGCAACAGACACGCGAGATGTTGTTTGGGAATTGTAAAGGCCGGAGATGGTTGGGTAAGCCCAATCTCCCGAGTTGGTAGTCCCGGATATGGGGGTGTAGACAGATCCGTTTTGAATGGTCTAATTGACAATCAGATAGTGAAAGAATTCACGGCCGATTAACCCACAATTTGCCACTGATCGCCATCCGCAGCGCCGGCAGTCAACGTGACAACGATGTTGACAGTCCTACTCACGGTCAATTCACGAAGACAAAAAGGTGTGTCCACTTACGACGGCGCAAGAGTGACCTGATTGTCTTTAGTCAGTGGTATTTGTTCATTCTTGATAGTCGGAGTACCCGTCTGATCATAGGTATCTTTAGAGTTGCTGACAGACAGATAGCCTCTCGTGCCTGCGAAGAAGATTAAATCAAGAGTTGCAAACGTCTTCAATACATACCATTTGTGCCTTCGTTGTACGTCAAAGTGAAGGTGTATGAGAACTTGCGGTCTTTGACGATGTGGGTACCTGAGGTGTCAAGATAGACGGTACCCGTTCCAATGTTGCTAATCCCGGATGTAAGTTTCTGAATCTCGTACGGCAACACCTGAAGTAACCAAGTGTCGCCGTCGATGACCGTGAGCGGTAGACGTGAGGTGCCGGTAGTGCCTTGCCAATGTAACTTGAGTCCGCACGTCGTCCCAGCAGCTTGAATTGTGACGGTTCTTGTATCAGCGGTGATCTTGTTGCTAGGATATTCGACGAATCCTTTCTCGTATTGACCCCACTCCCGAATGCCAAATGTGGGCGCACCGTCCTTGTTCGATGCTTGAACCTCGAGATAGAGGGTTTCCGAACCTGGGTATGTGATTGACTCAATGACAAGATCGGCGGTGGATCCTAACTGCCCAGTTATGATTTGTAGCTGAGGGGGGTTCTTCTGATCCGAAGTGATCGCAGCCGGAATGGATCCGTAGACGCCGAGGCAAACACCGCCGAGAGTGTCAATCCAAGGAGCTGATTTCAGAAGGGGAAACCAGAGATGGATGACGGTCGATGTGTACATGAATGGGACGGTGAAGATATGGAAGCCAGCGGGTCTAGCTCCCGCGGTCGGTTGATATTCAACGGTGAACTGTATTGAAGATGACATCAGCCAGCGCTATCGGTCAAGCATCGAAGGTGCGTACCCAGACGTCATAGATCGGACCAAACTGATAGCCTGACTTGAAGGTCAAGCCAAACCGAGCTGTGTATGCCTTCAAGATAGAATCAAGGATGTCGTCTAATTGAAGAGCGAGAACACCCTTCTCTCTCACTCCCTTCGGGTCGGACAATTGGAGGGACTGATGTGCGAGATCGATGGTGCAAACGTAAATTTCGAGAACTGCTGAACGGCTGCGCTGGAATATCAGAACGGAGGTCTCTGATATCTGAACCACCGTGCCCGGGCCTGTCCCGCTGGCGACAGCGGCAGCAAGACTGATCAAAAATATAAACGTCCGATGAGTTTGATCCTGAAGCTGAAGACGAACGAATTATCCATAAGCGGCTTCCAGGCCCCGTCTGCCGGGATAGAGCCATCTCCGTCGCCGACATAAAAAGAATAAAATAGGTTCGAGACCCGAGAAACCGGCGATGGTTCGCTGCCAATTGTTAAGACATATTTTGTCGGGGTCGAAGTGGAGGTAGTAATATCAACGGCGCTGATGCACTACGGTATCGTCAGGATGGAAAGGCATCCAAAGTCACATGAAGACTCACCCGGCAAGACATCTTGTTACTTTGATTGGGAGCAGGAAGTACTTGGGCTGAGACCATGTCGTCAGTAGGAACGGCATATTTGATGTATCCGGTTATGAAGACGGTATAAACGTCAGTGTCGACTTTCACACCGTCCAAGAATCCACTTTGGCCGTATACCAGACTTTGAGGCGGGTAGGTGCGGGTTTCGAGGAGAGAGGGGGTGACGCCAATATCAATGTAGTACGGATCTGATTGCGCTCATAAGTATTTGAAAGTTATTGACGCGAGACGAGAGCGTACCGACTGGTCTAGCGTAGGCAGTGGGCACCATAATCACCTGATCCAAATATCGTATTAGATCTCGCATAACATCCTGTTGTCGAAAGAAGAATTACCTTATCGATGCCTAGCATGATTTCATTTGGTTGCGTTTCAATCAGGCAAGGCGCGGCGCGGTTCTTCGCGTTGTTGATATCATCCCCGACAACATATCTGTAGTGACGTCAGCATCGACTCTGTCGATCAAAGGCTGTACGCCGTACTTTGGATTGTGCACCTGGGAATAGATTAGATGTATATTCGCGAGGATAGAGCAGCACATACTAGTTGATAGATACCGAAGATTTCTTCTTGCCTGGTAGGATAAGCTAAGCTGTGCTTGTCCACAACAAGCAAGGCAGGATGGTTTCCAGCTTGAGAGTAGGTGAGCGAGTTGGTGTCCAGTCTGGCGCATTTCCATCCGGTGGTTTTGCCGGTCCAAACGCGTAGAGCGACGGGAGCGCCGTTCAATAGGATACCGGTGCCTTCGAGTTGAAGTAACTGAACGCGAATGTCGGAGTCGTCAACGAGAGCGAAGCCATCTTCGTTCACAACAAGTCCCGCCCCGTAATTATCCCAATCGAAGTAATCGCCCTGGATCGATTTGATCGATCTTATAAATGTCAAGCGAATATGCGATCACTTACGGCTCCAGCTGGACGAGGACCGGTCGCTGGTTGTAGATCTTGCACCCACTGAGGCATGCTATCATCAGCAGTGGTGTCAGGAATGTCCTATGTGGAATAAAGTCAATACAACGCGCACGACAAATAATCGTGAAATATGTTTACCTGATCGTATAGCGTGCCGGGAGCAGGAGCGGTTGCGGTGAAAGAACACGTCAAAGTCATTGTTGGAATAGAGGGTTCTGTCGTTTCCGAAAGAGATCCAAGTATCGGAACGTAAGTGATGATTCCTGGGCCTGGGACTGCCGAAGTCAGAAGCGGCTCTTCGCTGTCCTTGTTCTTCAACAGGACTGTGATGTTGTAATGACCTGCACGACAGTGAGGAAAGAAGCATGGCGTGATAAAGACTGCAAACTGTACCTTCAAACGGAATCAAGGGCGAAGTCCAATGAATGAGACCTTGCTGGTTACGGCTGTTCGTAACTTGGACTGAAGCGGCGATGACGATGTTCTCAGGTTTGGCGTTCGCATCATGCCAAGATTTAGTGCGAAGATTCTTCGTGTCTGGGACTAATGTAACCGTCGCCCCGTCGGTGCCGTCTGGGATGCCGAATATGCCAACGATGCAATTTGTGCCTCCTTGAACTGGGATGGTGGTGCCGACGCCGCTCGTCAATTGGTAAATGATGGCTTGAGGAGCATTAGGATTGCTCAACCAGTCCTCGTAGGCGGGTATCTCGGTCGTTGAAGAGGTCGTCCCGACCCAGAGTTGGTAGGATGCAGCATTCGGGACGAAAGAACCTGCTGGGACGACGAATGTGGCCTCGTAGGTCTGGCCTTTTTGAGTGATAGAATCTGGTTTGTACGACGGTACTGTCTTTGGGTCGACAGAAGGCGAGTCGGCATCTCTGAACTGAAACCAGAGATGGGAGCCTGTGTTGGCGAAGTTCGTGCCACCGGTGACGGTAAGCTTTACAGCGTCGGATATAGAGAACTGGGTAGGACTGAAAGAGGCAAAGTTCGCTTTATTAGACGACATGGCTGATCAAGGTAGCGCAAGACTTACTTGTGTACACTACAGATTAGCCCTTATGAACGCAGCGTCTGCAGGGAACGACCAAGTCGATTGAAGACGCGATAGCAAGGCATCCGATTCCGCTCCCGTTCCGAAGGCTGCCGAGCTCGGTCAGCGCTCAGCGTCTAAGCGGAAGCATTTTGGGTGATAGTGCACCGACAACTGCGTGCGAACGACCAAATGAGCCTCGAGTGGCCAATCAGCAGGACTTCACCTCCTGAGACACTCCATGCCGAAGAGCCTTCTCAGTAAAATTTCTTATCTACATCAAAGTGCGTCTAATGTTCCTGTACAGAGCTTCGAATTTCTGCGAGATGATCCGCAAATGTATGTCGGGCAACATGCATGACTTGTGGGTCTAAGGGGTGTAACTTTACAATCACGGGAATTCAAATCATCCTCATCAAAGTTCGCTGCAATGAGCCATCTAGTGCCACGCCGTCGGGAACTTGGTCAAGAACAACGAGCAAACGCGGAACGGCACGGAGGATGTACATGTCGCAATCGAAAGGCGCTTCAAGTTCACATTGATAGGCTTAGTCCGATGTACAGACAAAGATGTCCATAAATTGGCTACAAATTAGGTGAGATTTTACGACACTCAGCCTTCCAACAATTCCAATTCATAACCACAATGTATACAACCAGTACTACTCAGACAGTCGATCCCGCCGATGGCGTTGCCAAGTTCTTGCAGGACTTATGCTACAACCCAGTCCTACGCAAAAAATTCCAGGCCGATGCGACCAGCGTTCCCGTAAACCAAAGGACGACTAAGATCGATGAATTGTTGAAACCATACGGTTGCACGACCGACGATCTCAAAGGTGGATACCAGAGTAAGCTGACATTTCGTCTTCACAATATCCCACGATTCATATGCGTGAAATAGAATTTTTGTTCACATCAACTATCGCCTGGCAGTCCGTTTACATCGTCCATCCCACCGATCTGGCCAGAGACAAAGAATCCCATACAATTATCATCATCGGCTCTAAGTCTGGCAGCATCACCGTCCTTTACGAAAATACTGCCATCGTCGGTCTCAAAAACGGCTTTCCGGGCGCAGTGACTTGGGCTTCGAAACAGAGCGGCACGACTAACGCTCCTGTCAACGGCTCTATCACATTCAAATACGACAATTCTGAAAGTGGTGATGATTCCATCGGCAACCGCGTCTTGCACGCCAAGTTCTGGGCCGATGGTGAAGACGAACCCGATGGTGACACCCACGTGGGAGGGGATTTCTTCGATGATATTCAACAATTTGATGGAACGTATAATTCAACGTTTGTGACGTTTTACCTAGCCTTTTACAGTGAGCTGATCATGCAAGACTATAGTAAGACTGTTTATCCCGAAAATGGTGGCCTTCCATCTGAGACTGCCGACCTTGATGTGAAAGTTGAGGTGTCAGTTCGGGGCGCACTGCCAGGACAGTCTCGCGCAAGTTTGCAAGTGCGAAAACACGATGGGACTGGAGATCCGATCACCCTAATCTCCAATGCTCCCGCCCCACAAAACACTGTCTCGTGGTCGAAAGAAGACGACAAGGATGCCAAGTTTAATGATGACAATGCAAGTGAGTCACATTGGTTATATGTGAATAGCGCGGAGGCTTATCGAGACAATAGAATGGAGGCAAGGATATCTAAACTTCACCTGGCAATACGACGCGTCAGTATACGTGCCACATTCCTGAGAAGGGTACTTACGATTACTCAGAGGAGATCCAGACAAGCACACTGACCCAAAGCTGGTTCGTCAACTCCAGGGTGCCATCTACGACAAGGAGCTCGATGCATCGATCGTGATTTCCGGAACTCAGAAGACTCCCGTAAGTTTTCATTCTTCGCCGTGATAGGCTTCCGATATTCACTAGTTTACTCAGGATGCACCTAAGGATGTCGACAACACTGTGGCATTCATGGTCGGATATGTCGGCACCAACATTCCTTTCCTATTGATGGGAATGGTGCTCTTCAAAACCGTTGAGAAGTTGGTTGAATACGTCAAGCAGAAGAGGGAGAACTCAAAGAAGGAAGACCCCAGCGAAGAAGACTTGAAGAGGGAAGAAGCCGCGGGTGATGGCATTGCCGCATCGACGAGAACGTTCTCCCAGAGAGATATTGCAGCAAATATGCCAGATAGAGACTCCCCTGAGACTTGGGAGAGGCGAACCGATAATCGTGGAAATCCCGAGACAACCCCGGAAGGACATGCGGTTTACGAGGTACGACGTTATTCATTATACATTTCCGATGCTGAAAGATGGATGAATCCAGACTCCTATTCGACCCAGTCCTGACGCGGGAATTGCGCAGGCTGATGGCCCCAACGACGCTGTTCAGTATAAAGTCGTCAACAATCAGGGTAGGGATCCCGAGGAGCTGAGAACCCTTCCTACAGAAGCAAGGTTCGAGGGTGTAAACCATATTCAGATTGAAGTGGCACAGTTCAGGAGCATCTTCGTGTCGAGGGAAGAAAGAGGTGGTGAGATCCGTGGTATCCTTATTGAGACGGACGGAAGGCCCATCACTGGCCATGGGGAGGAATAGGTTAGAAGTCAGTTTTGAAGAGTGTTCAATAGTTTCTTTGCTACTGTGACATCAGCCATAAACTCTGCGAGAATATTCGAATGTGTTTGGCTTTGTTTACCAAGGCCTTCATCAGATGTTCAATTGCTCCTTTTTATTCATTCATCGTCGCATCATCAACATGCCGCTCCAATGATTCCCTTCAAGATAGCTTCACAATCATCCATTGGTCTTGACATGGTTGACATGCTCGCGATCACCGTACTCTACCCCTGCGAATTAATGACTTGAGGTGTTTGATTCGAGGCAACAGGCCCGTCTTCCTATGCTGCTGTTATCGCGTTGATCAGGTGCTAACGACTTCAGTATCTCTAGGCTGAACTTGAGATATCTAGATGATAACACGTCGATCTTAGTGACGAGTCTCACTTCGAATCCTGACCCCCGCGTCGCAAGAATGTTTCGTGAGTCCCCATCGCCTGTTCAGCATATCTTCGTTCTTACCTCATGTTCATACAGATAATCGATCGACCGTTCTCTATATCGACACTGCGTTCCTCGCACCCGCTTCCGATCCTCAGCCCAGTATGTACAACGCGAGTCGTCCGTGCCTGATCTTTTCACGTAAATTGATCTCGAGTGCGCAGTCCAAATCAGCATATATTCTCCCATCTCTTACTTTCCGTCGTCGCACCATCAGCTCACGGTGACCAAAAGAAGGAAGAGCCTGAGAAGAATGTCGGAATTCTTGCTGTACGGTCAATTCTTCTCGAGCTCTGTGTGGAACTCTGATTGCAATGATAGATAAGAGCCTCTCAATCAAAGAGCGTCTGTTCTTCTTTGTTCGCTCAAACCGCCTCACTATGGCCGTCTTTGCATCCGTTTGGTTTGCACAATTGACTCGAATCGATCTCAGGCCCCAACGCCCACATGAAAGACAGTGTCGTAGTTGCAATCCACGGCTCTTTAAGTAGCGAGCGTCGCACGCCCATCAAGTGCCGCCATCCTTCCCAAATAGCACGCCTTGTCTGCCACCACTCTCTTTTACCAACCACAGGCGGCATGGATCTACCGGCCCTCGCTTCACTATCACCGTTTCTCATCCGGTTCAAGCTACCTGGCAGTTTCGTTTTCTCCAATTATTCATGCTCATGTCGGTGAATGCGATATTCAGCTAAGGATCCCGCCCTGGAGTACTTTCAACATTCGGATTGCAGTCTCCTCTCACCGGCGTGTGAGTGTGACGCGCGAACCTTTCATCCGAGTCTATCGGTCGAGCTCGATCACGATGATCACATCATGTTCAGAGCGAAGAAGAGGCTGCGCTCGGTAGACAGACGGTAGACAGACGATCCGAAAGGAATGTCGTTCTCACACTTCATCTATCTGCTATCTGTCCATTCCATCAACACAAGTCTTGAAAATGGAGTCGTCTCGTGAAGACCTGAAGGAATCTGGCACCGTTGTCCGTCTTCGGCATGGCCGCCTCACAAGATCGCAATGACGGCCCTCGCACGCAGATGTCCTCTGTTCTTCGGGCTCTGAAGTCCATTGTGGCAACTTCGTCCCTTCCGTATCCTCAGGCGATAGCGTCTTCGGCGGTGATGATATACGAAGAGGCTAACGTAAGTGTCTTCAGTATAATTGTGTGCTTCGGAACTAAAATTACGCGCGCAGAAACAGCAATCTACAAGCCAAAATCTTCGTAGCCTGGTGGACAAAGTACTCGAAATCGCGTGGAATATCGCAAGCGCCCTGCAAGACACCGATTCTCACCCATCCGAAGCGCTGGTTCGAAATGTCGGCCAGCTTCTATCAACGCTGCAAAGTATCCTGGATGATCTGCGATCCCATTCGTCTCGGGGTGGATTGAGTAGACTGCTAGGAGTAGCTGACGTCATCCGAGTCCGGAAACTTGAAGATGATCTGGACCGAGCGATGTCCCTATTCTTGAAACAAACGCAGCTGGCCAACGTCGCTCTTTCTGGTTCGCTAAGTCATGCCACAGCGCATCATCGAGATGAATTCGAGGCTGCCATTTTGCAAATTTACCAGGAACAAGCAGCACAATCAAACCCTCAAGCGAACCACGATGTAAGCTATAGTTCCGAGGCTTATCACTCTTTTGCAACCGGTCTCACGCAACCTGTCATACAGGCAAACATCGATGCAACCCTGCCTGCAGAGCCCCAACATCTCTTTGGTCGATCCGCGATCATAGCGACGATCGTGGGCCAACTATGCGCCTCCGATCAAGCACATGTGGCAGTAGTTGGAGCGCCCGGGATAGGAAAGACGACTGTGGCATTGGCTGTTCTCTATGATGGAGACGTCGCTTCAGTTTATGGACGAAATCGACACTTCATCTCCTGCGAGACTGTGCCGACCGCGGAAAATTTGCAGGCCACTCTTGGGGATTACTTCGAGCTGAAGGGAAACATTTCGATGCCCCGTATAATCTCCAGATTGAAGGGCCCGAATCCGACGCTACTCGTCCTCGATAATTTCGAAACTCCTTGGGAACCGACAGCCGAAAGAGTGAAGGTCGAAGAAATGTTATCGGCTCTCGCTGATATACCGAATTTGAGCATTCTTCTCACCATCCGAGGTGCCGAGAGACCCGCTGGCATTGCCTGGAAACGACCTTTCGTTGCTCCGTTGCCCGCGTTGCAACTCGAGGCAGCCAAGCAGCTCTTCCTTAGCCTTTCAGACGCTCCCGAAGACGATATATACCTTCCCAAACTCTTGGAGGAAGTAGATCATGTTCCTCTGGCCGTAACCCTGCTGGGTAACCTTGGTCAGCACACTGATTGCAAGGCTTTGCTGGACGAATGGATTCATCAGAAGAATGGGATGTTGACCAGGGGCTTCGATGGGCGCCTCTCTAGCGTTGAGGTATCTATCCAGGTCTCACTCTCGAGTCAGCGACTAGCCAAAGCGCCGCTTGCTGTCAAGGTCCTTCAGGTCCTATCTCTCCTTCCGGATGGTGTGACGACAGTCGATCTTTCTCGCATTCTGCAGGATCAAGACGGAATAGCACCTGCTATCTCAGCATTGCGACAAGTTGCGCTATCATATGCGGAACCTATCTCCAATAGAATCCGAGCACTGTCGCCCATCCGCGAATACGTGCAAAAGCATATGCCAATCCCCGGGGAAGACTTGGCGATCTTGCAAGATTATTTCTTCAGGTTAACGAAAACTGTGGGTGAGTCGGGTGCATTCGACAACAAAGAGAGTCTTTCGGCTCTTCGTTCGCAAACCACGAACATATTCACGGTCCTTCTCGCCGCACTTCAGAGAGCGGATGCCCCCACGGAAGCCATATTAAGTGTCCTTCGGATGGGCGACTTCATTTACACGTCTTCGTTATCACGCCAACTCCTCCCACTTGCGACCGCGGCGGCGAAGAATCTCGGCGATCGTCGGCTCGAGATAGATTGCATCAATACGGGTTACAGGTTGTATCATCAGGATGCATCTATAGGCCTGAAGGACGCAGAGGATCGCCTAGCCATATTGGATGCCCTTGAAGATGTAGATGAACGAAGTCTGGCCTTGAGCAAAGCTCGTACGATGAAAATCTTAGCCGACTGCGCTCGGCGCCTCGGTCAATTCGACTCAGCCATCGAATATTCGAAGCGGGCGATCGCTATATACAGCGCTCACGATGACTATCGCCATCACGCAGACACATTGCGAACCTTGGCATGGACTCAACTATATTCAGCTGAGCCACATGAAGTCATGCAGACACTGCAAGAAGCCCTATCATTGACCGATCAGCACGATATGCCTCTTATTCGATCAGCGCTCTACAGTCGTCTAGCCCAGATATACGCCTCCCGGTGCCTATTCCCACTCGCGGAAGAATACTTTAGAAAAGCGGAGCAGCTGCAAGCACCGATAACGGGAGAATCACAGGACTATGTGACCAATCTCTATTCGTGGGGGGAAGTTCTCCGCTATCAAGGATCTCTAGCTGAGGCACATCGCGTGCTCCTCCTGGCTGAACGAGTCTCAGTTAAACTCGGACATGAGGGCTGGGTCGCCACGGTTACGGAAGCACTTGGCAGCCTTGCCATGGCCGGTGGAGACGCCGAGAAGGGGAAGATTTATCTTCACGCTGCATTCCGTCAATATGCGAAACTCAAGTGGATCATTCAGCAAGCCAAATGTCTCACCGAAATTGGAGATGTCGAATATACGCTCGGAAATTACTCCACTGCATGGGCACATTTGTGTGAAGTGCGACGCGTGTATCGAGGAGACGGCCATCTGGGAGTGATGGTGGACGCGGAAGCACTGGCGAAGATGGGAAACGTAGCTTTAAAGCTGGAAAAGCTGGACGATGCTCGAAATTGCTTTATTGTGTCGTCTCTTGTCTTCCGGAAGATCTCTGACCGGGTGGCCCTTTCCTCGAGCATCCAAGGGCTTGGGGATCTCTTTCTGCAGCAGCAGGAATCGAACGTTGCCAAAGCTTGCTACGGAGCGACCCTGGATCTCATCAAATACACCGGTGTCCGCAAAAAGATCGCTGAATGCTTGATGAGGCTCGCGGGTGTCCAGGAAGATCGAGATGGCGCTAGCCGAGCTTTGGAGAAAGCTCGTCTTTGGTTCAAACGTGCAGAAGACCCTATCGGAGAAGCCAAGTGCACCGCGAGAATAGATGAACTGATTGCAATGACTGAAGATATATAGTCTTACGGACACATCATCGGGTTCAGGTCTGGATGTATAATTACTATGCGACAAACTTATTACCTTCACGTTAGGGACGTCGAAACGTATCGAATTTCACTGTTCCTTCCATTTACGGTGGCCATGTAAGCATCCGCAGTCGGCGGTATCAAGTTAGTAAATTAAACAGAACAGTAGCGTGACCACCGGCGGTCTGTTGCATCCGATACGAGAACTGCTCTTCAGGATTCGACAATGATTCGACAATCTTGCACTGAGCAATTTGGTGCACTGCATGGTCAAAACAGAACCGATCCAGAATATTTACGCAGAGCGGTGCAAACGACTCAGTCGATCCGATCTTCTTGATCAGCGAAGCCGCGTCTTGGTCTCCGAGTATCCCTCTCCCCGCACACCAGCTAGATATGATCCATACGGGGCATGAAGACGGGGACAAAGGGCTTTGCTTGGGGGACTAAACAAGATACCGGATCCGGATCGCGATCCGCTTCCAGATAAAGCATCCATCGATGTTCAGTCATTGTTCTCGCGACGTTGATCGGTGTCCAGCTTGTCTTATTGCCTTGCTGACGATTGTTGTCCCCAGCTCCTAGTGCACGCACAGGCTGGCCCCGCTTGCTTTGACCACCGTCTGACTCACAAGCACTCGGACCCGATCTCCTTATATTTCTCTCCTTCCAGTTCTACGGAGGGAGGCGCAGTCGGGACTGTGCCCGCCCACCCTTTGACCGCCCCATTCTATCTTCGCTATAACCTCTGAAAGTCCACACACGACCTCCCATACAACTTGCCATTCACCATCACCACCTCATCTCGACTCACAATCTCACACGACAACACAAACGGGCCATCCCTTCTCAACCTACCCTGATATTTCGATCACTAGCACAATACGATCTACATGTGTGCCGCATCTGAAGTCGAATATGACCCCGTCACGGGTGCACCCCGACGACGAAACTCGCGCGTCAGGCGCAACTCGGGCTCCCCCAACGTCGTCCCAATCGCACTCTACCCTCAACCCGTCTTCGCCCCTCCATACGGGTACAACTACGCAGGATACTATCCAGGTACATATCTCACACCCAACATCCAACCCGCCCCCATATCGCCCATATCGCCCTTACCCGCCGGCGTTGCACCCGTCGGGAACTCATACCCATGGACGACCGGTGGATCGCCAGGACTCGCGACGGTCGCTCTGCCACATGTCGATCCAGCGTGGCAGAATGCTTATCGATACTATTACCCACAAGGGACACCGTACGGAAATGGCGTGATGCTTCATAGCGATACGTCCCCATATCGAGGGACGATCTCTCTTCCATCGCCTCGTGCTTCACCTTATTCACGACCAACATTGCTACCCGAAGACACTAACCCTTTCGCATGGATCGAAAGTGTCCCGGAGCCGGAGAGAAGTTGGACGGACAGGATGAGAGATTGGTTCAGTGGGCGGAACAACCAGCTCGACACCCATGGTATGTGGTTTCCGGTCTATCCATGCCGGAACAAGATGCTTATTAAATCCACGTCCACAGAAGAGTTTTATCGTGACATCGCGCTCCATCGATGCCTCGATCGACGCGGCGAGCTGCTCCAATGGAACATCTCACATCCACCCTTCACAGTGTGGATGAACAACGCTCCAGACCCCCACACATCCGCTTTCGATCCCGAACTCTCCAGCGCCCGCATCATATGCGAACTCTTCCCGTGGGTCATCGACGTCAAAGCCCCACCAACGCATGGATATATCACCGTCATGAGTCTTCTTGGTGACATTTACCATTCGTTACGGAAGGGCATTGGAAGAGAGGCGTATGAGAGCTTCTCGCCGAGATTCAAGGAACAGATGAAAGAGGCGTATTATCGACGATGTTATAGCATTCCCGACGAAGCGGCTTGGGATGCTAATTTGAGAGGAGGACTGAAGCGAGTGGATTTCACGTTGAATCGGAAGACTTTTGGGGGGCTGGTTCAGGTGTCGAATATGATGATGACATTCGAGCTGAAATTACTGCCGGCATGATAGTGATGTCGTGGTCCGCAAGACAGATATATGGATATATGAGGGTCGCCTATGCAATCTGTACTACGTGTAGGACTGAGCATGTTGTAGTAAATAAAAAGAATGTATAACTTACTATGCACTGAGATTATTTCAATCCACATCCATAACCACCTCGCCCCCTTCTTGGGCGATAGCCTTTCGAATTGAAGCATAAACCTCCCGCGCAGCCTTCCTCGCCAGTTCTCTCGCGTCGTCAAGGTCCGCATCAGCATCACCATCGACAGCCATATCTGCCTCCCATCCTCTCCCCGATTTCCAATTCGTCCACACCACTTCCTCTTCTTTCCCTCCGCCCCCGAACAAGAATGCGAAACATCCACCCTGAGCTACTTCTCCTTCAGGATCAAGCACCAACTCATGATCTCCAAATGACTTCTTGCCGACTGCCACAGCACAAATGACGCCTTTGAGTGGAAACGACGATGCTCTAAGAAGAGCGAGCATGGATGCGTTTATCATCGCTGCCACTAATGATGGTGAGAATGATTGTGAAGGCGATGACCGAGGTGATGGGGTGAGTGATTGGATTACGAGTTGGATTAGTGAACGGGGATTTTGGGTGAATATGAATATGGGGGAGAGGAGCGATCGAATTGAGGAAGCGAGAGACTTGGACTCCGTTCCTGTTAGGTTGATATGTCGTTAATCAGAGATATAATATGATGTTGACTCGAACGCACCTGGTATGCCTGAGAGAGGTCTGACAGTAACTTCGAAAGTCGCTTTTGAAGCCAGTTCAGCTGCGAGTCGGACTTCGATAGGACCCGACACCGAAGCTAACACCGTGGTATCACCTGCAACATTGAGATTGTCAACGACCGTATGAACAGGCTATAGAGAAAGACAAAGCAGGAATCGTCGTCGGTGTAGTATTCACGCGAATAGCGCAAGCGAACGGCCGAAAAAGTTCAGCAAAAATGAGAGCTTGATTACCCACCGAATCCAAATCGCGCGGAGCCATCGACACGATCAAGCCTCTCGAAATGAATAGTGATGAGACGCAATTCATGGGCACTTCGATTTCGAGCCATTGGAAAAGGGGGAAGTCGAGTCCGATTGAAGCCTTTGACAAACAAGCACAAACACATCCCTCTCCTTGCATTCCGATCAAAATTCAATCGTCAAAATTAACATTTGCCTTGCGAGTGTCGTAATCTCAGACGGGCTACATGATCAAATTAGAAAGAAAAAAGTTTATCTCTACCGCTGAAGGGTAAAACATGTCATTTGACTCTATGTTTGAGGATATCCCTTCGGATATCCCCTGCAGCTGCGATTACCTTGCTATACTTCTTGCCTATCGACAACCGAATCTCGTGTGACCCGTAGAGACGGAAGATTTTTCTCTTGATCTTGAAGGGCAGCCTCGTATGTTGATGGAATATTCAGCAGCATACGGTTTCCGAGTATGGAAGTTATGGCAAAGGCAGGTGTGATGACAATGTCAAAAATGGCCTCCTGGAATCAGATCCGTCAGCGCAGGATCTAAATGACCGCTGAGCGAAATAATCACCGAAGCATATCTGGTCACTAAAGCAAGCATGACAAACAGCACTGAAACGCTTAGGTCCCGCTCAGCAGTGCAAAAGTCAATGGCTATAAAATGTCAAGTTACCTGACAAAGTATGTGAATGAGTCGAAGAACATGACGGCCACGAGTCGAGCTCCAACGGTCCGATTCTTATCGCGTTGTAGAAGATTGACATTATCCCAGTGTTTCATGGCTTTGACCCCCATAAACCCAAAAACAACGGCTTCATAGGTTAGAATTGGGATCCTGGCAAATATTTGAAGGTATATCAAGAAGAAGTGTCATAAAATTCCCGAAGAACTTGCCACCATGCCCATGAGAGGCTGATACTCGATGTGATTTCACAGACATAAAGGTTTGGAGATGGCTGATTTGTATCTGGAGTCGCGAGGTTTGGATTTAATCTCGGCCAAGAATGGAAGATCTCAGAGACATATACTGTACCTCGTGTTCCTTTCAGCGAGGCGATGATCATAGCTGTGGTGGCCGTCGATGTACACAGTAGAAAAACGCTCAAAATTAGAAGGATGCGTCGATTCCGCTCATAGACGGCGTAGACACGATATGTCAAGATTACTTGGATGAGGAATATATCGGCCGTTTCTGGACTGCATATTCAGAGTGAACCATCGGACAGCGTAGATACACATACGAGTCCCGGTGATCCACGCCAGGTCTCGAAACCGACCTAAGGAATATTCAACCATGGAATTCCGGTCGTCGGGACCATGAATCACTCACATCTACACAATAAAGCGTCAGGTGGTGATGGTAATAGCCAATTGGTAATGACGACATCGAATGGATGGAGACCTACAACTGAAGGTGATTCAGTGACGTTCCAGTCCATGAACAAAACTCATACCTTGGCTGGAGGACGCGAGAGAGATTGAACTTAGAGAACCCTCAGTGAAAATTCTTAGAACCCGACTTGTGCTTACCAGTTATGTCAAATATTTCGGAGATGATAGCGATGTATCGACCCTGTTATAAAAGAACGGTGGTCATTGCCTCACCGCGTAGACCTTGTACTTGACATTCGGATTGGACGTACGACGAAATACAACACTTTTGGAAAACTGAGCTTCTTCACCTAAATAAAACGCGATTGAGCCCATGTAAATGGGACCCAATGCGAGAATATCTGACCCAAAAACATTTGACCTCGCGGTCCAGTGTTAGCGTCCAGTCGTATATGAGAACGGTGAGCGCCGCCGCTGTAGTCCTAATGAGTACTGGAAAGGTGCACCGTTCAATCTGTTTACATACCCCTGGTCTGTTTCCCAATATTTCGATTGGCAAAAGAAGAGATTGAGCTCATGTTCAGACTCTCAGCAGCGACGAGTGAATCCGAGAGAGAGGATTTTGCTGTCCCGAGGATGGTTGTTCGTCTCATAAATGACCGTTGCAGCAAGGGTAGACCATGAATAAATTGGACGAATCAGGACGACCTGATTCGGGCATTCGTCCCAACTTCTTGATCGAAAAGCTTCATATTTCCCCAGACGGGCCTGAGAGTGGACTGCAGAGATCTTTGGCAAAATTGATCGCGCATAGTGTGATTGTCTTATAGCGCTAACAAACTGATCAGCAACTTGTTGACGAATGGAATGGAACGACCTTCATGTTCTGATCAGCAGCTCACGGTCGATATTTTGATAATGGAACTTCACTGGGACTAAGATAGATGTAGCACTAGTACATGTGCTCGTGATACTCCCCATCAAGAGACTCCCGTTTCGTTACCGGTGGGCCGATGCATGACACAAGGTGGTACCACTAGCACGACAGCTCATTGACAGGTTGGCGATGGTACTATCCATCTAGCATTCATCAGACTTGAGGTAGCGTTACGGTGATCCTGATTTTTCAAGGTCAAACGTTTTCGTGTGATGTTCCCGAAGTTGAAAGTGAAGAACGTAGTCACGGAACTTGACGGAAGCGCCAATGACTGCATCCACCCCTCGGTTCGCGGCATACACGTGCCTATGGTGGTCTGTGCACGACTTCACAGTATATAAGCCTCGCTCGACCATCGACTTTTCCTTACCACTCTGGCCTTTTGGCTTAGATCAAGTGTAGTATCTGTTCTTAAAAGCATAATAGCTTTTATCTGGGCACCGCCCAGTTATGTCTATTATCTAATTTTTGTCGCCCCGCCCTTCGAGCTCTGCTTGCAACTCGGAGGACAAGATGACCTTGCTACTGCACTATCGGCTTGTGTCGTCAAGGGAATCCTTCACCTCTCTCTTTGGGTCGGGATTTGGATAGTCGTTGGACTTTCTGATTCTCTTCATCAAACTGAGAAGTGTCAATAACCAGAGTCTTACAAGGTTACAAGGGAGGACTTGTCCCCTTCTATTAGATATATATTATGAGTTTGTATTTGGTTTTTTTCTGATTGAATTATGATTCGACAAGCTTCACATTCTAAACACTCGGAACAATGAAATCGAGCCGAATTCCCTCGAAACAGATTTCATAAATATCCCATGGGTTTATTGAAGCGTTATCCCACTGTCTGTATTTTGCTCATATCTACGGCGAAGAGATAGACGACGAGGACGATGTCAGTATGCGGGTGAAGTGACAGACCTGTGTGGCAAGTTCAATATTAATAGGCTGCGAACGGGAATGCAGCCGATTGTGCCCTAGCGGTTTGACGATTTTCATAATAGCTTCTGACATCTCATTCGCACGAGTGAAAGAGGCACGAGCTCTAGTATAACGCTGCGTACAGTCTTGGTACCATCCTGGGGAACTCCCTGCTGAATTCGTCACGGGGACCTAAACTCGGGCTCTGAGTCCCATCCATGTCATCTCCAGATGATCGCGATTGCACCAGAGTAATTCCACATGTTGATGACGGCGTGTACCTACGCTAATCAGCCTGTCTCCTGCTTCGCGCGAAGGAATGCAGCTACATAGAGCCATTTTCAACAAATGTCAGACGCCATATCGGAGTTTCAAATGAATGCTGCGGCAGTCGACAAGGCAGTCGAAGTCAAGTACGGGCGCCGACGATACTGACCCAACCGACGAACACCATATTGTCGGTCGCCTTTGATACCTTCAAAGATCTAGTGATCTCACCAATCGTCCGACACAAAGAATGGATACCAAAGTTTCACCGCCCGACAATCTCGGCTTGACTCTTGATCATTTTGAGAGGGAGCACCCAGTATTCAGTGGTGGAAGATGCCAAGTCAGCTGACACAGCGCGGCTGCGAGAAAGAGTACTCGAACACTCGACCCAGTTCTGGAATATTCTGAGGTCTTCCCGATGTGGATCCCAATAGAATATTCTAGAATATTTTACAACACCATCTCTACGAGTATAAATCAGCATCGGTTGGGCTCGTTGTGTCTTCAGAAACTCACCCAAGTCTTAACCACATCTTCAACAGCCACTCACACTTCCCCACATACAATGTCTCTCAATCGATTCTACTACGACCCATTCTTCAGCGTCGACGACTTCCACCGATTGTTCAACGACGCCTTCGAGACGCGCACGCAACCTAATAGTGGGAATGCAGTCTCTAACACCAGACGATCATCATCCTTAGTGCCAAGGTAAGCAACACCGCCCCGGTTTGATTCGAGTTCGCGAAACTGATGACGTCATCGACAGGATGGACATCCACGAGAACACCGAAGCCAACACGGTCACTGCCACGTTCGAGCTTCCAGGATTGAAGAAAGAGGATGTCAATATTGACGTCTCTGATTCACGCCTGACTGTCTCTGGGCAGAGTGAACGATCTTCGGGACACAAGGAGGAAGGGTATGCTGTCAAAGAGAGGAGTTTTGGCAAGTTCTCGAGGACGATTGGACTTCCGAAAGGGATAAAGGTATGTACAGCCGTTGGAAAGATGGTGCGAGATGATGCTGACTCTGCGATAGCCACAGGATATTGGCGCTAAGATGGAGGACGGTGTCTTGACTGTGACCTTCCCAAAGAATGGGCCCGAACAAGGTCCCGCTCGCATAACAATAAACTGAGCCAATCAGTCCTCCGTTCCTTTTACCATCTTCTCTCGGAAACACTCTATCTCCTCGTCTTCGTTTCGTGTATCAACTAGCTTCGTCCCAATGTAATGATATCCAGTTTTGTCGTCAATGATAGTCCAATTATGCCTGGCAATTGCATGCCGAGTGAAACGCGCTTGAAGATGGAAGGAGTGATGTTGAATTAAGAGAGTCAGCTCGTTTGACAAGGCAACGACGATAGGACGTTATGTAGACCGGTAATTTCGTATGATCTGCTCAACCGTGCAGCTCATCGACGAGTCTCATCTCGGTCCCGTCGCGCTATAGCGATAGCATTTCTCCGCCGCACAGCGCTGCATCGATCAAGCCAGAGCTACCGTGTTTCAGACTCGCAGTGGCCAAGCAGCTGTCGATAATGCCGTATATTCTGAGAAGCGGTATACGGAGAGTGCGCCATGGCGATACAATGCCTCTTTCTCTGCACGACGCGTGTGCTGGAAGAGTGAAGGATAGGCGGGTGCTCGCTGTCTCTCGTTTGGCCGTAGTCCGTGGAAAGGTGTGATCGGGGGCAAGAGAACGTGTCCCACACGCTAGCAATGTGACACGTTTCCCAATCGGAGGAGATCCGAGGCTACCAAGCCTGAACAGGAGGTCTGGGGTCGATCTCCTCCTTCTGCGGATGAGGAAAATGATGCATCATTCACACTTCTTCATTGTCAATGAAAAATCGCCGGACCCGTGCCTTCCATCATAGTCTGCGAAGGACCTGCGAACGGTAGGGTACTTCAAGCGATATCCACGCATAGACCATGGCATTTCTGCTCTTGATCTGAGATTGACTTTGTGCGTTGACGGAGGTGGAGGAGAATAAACTAGAGACTTCCACTGAGAGCATGATAAGGAAGGACAACGTCCATGATGGGAAGGCCGCACGACCGGGATGATCATTGCTCATGTGTCGGGTCGAGTCGCAGGCGACAACTGCATAGAATGATGATGTTGCTCAGGTGGCAGCGCTCGACGACTCGGGCCACGAGAAGTTGACGGGAGGTGCGAAGGGCGACTGGCCAGAGAAGAGAGAGTACATGGCTATCAGTTTGAAAGCGAATATGTGGGTTTAGCTGGACGACGGAGGTGAGGATAAGTTGTACCAGATTCGTAGAATCACGTACCCCGCAGATATGGGGAGCGGGAAGTTCGATGTCTGGGCTCCTTCATCCTCCCAGCATCATCGTTAAGTCCTGGCTCTGACAAAGCCCGGCTACGGCTGCTCAATGTCCTCATCTTTTCGAGCTATCGCTATCCGAACTTCGTCCCAAATCTCCCAAAAGACAATAGGACGGCGCTCGGATCTTCGTGTTATTGCCATCGCATAGTAGAATTCACTTTTCATCGCCGTAACGAGCAAGCCTGGTACGACAGATGGCATCCATTCTGAGCGCTTCGAAGCGTCGTCTAGCTGACAGGTCAGACAGGCTACGTCTTCGTGTGTACGAGCGAGGGTGACGTTGCGATGAAACGCTGCTAGGCTGCAAGGTCGATGGGAGTTGGTCGGGGAACCTCGAAAAGTGAAAGGGAGAGCAGTTCGCGAAGACGTCAGGGGCATATGGATGAGGACGACGGGGAATTGGCAATTGATACCTAGATAATTCTCAAGGTCAGACGATGAGCAATTTGACTTTTCCTACAGGTAAACGCACCTATACCACTGCAGTCAGGTAGGGCTGGCTACACAAGCAGCGCCATTTTCGCCCAAGCTGCCTGGATCCTTCTTCAAGCTTCATGCGTCACATGGAATATTCGGATGCAACGTATTCAACACGTATGGGTGTCGAACATCGTCCTAGATAACGACAAAATGAAATGAGAAGATAATCCAGAGAAAATTGTGTGTCACTTACGAAAACACCTTTCGGTGCTAGTTTCCGACTTCTGTGGCTTATGACTGTTTCTTATCAAGACCATGGAAAGCATGTGCATATACGCCGTCCCTTTGATGTGAAGAGCAAGCCGGTGTGATACAGCATCCATGCTCCAAAAGGTCCATCAGAAGAGGTTCAGACTCCGATAGGAGCTTCGGCAATACTCGACCATCTCCGCCGTTCAAAATGTAAGTCGCATTTTGACCACACAAAAGACTCTCCACAGTCCTTATTCTCAGCGCACACCGTCTTCAAATCCTCCAACATTCCTCGAATATTTTCCACTAAAATTAGATGAGTTACAATAAATCTCGGCATTCCCTACTACCGGGTAATGATAGCTTACGTAAACCCTTCACTATCGCCGCTCAATATGCGCCTGCATATTCACCCGCTGACCTTGTTCCTCGGCCACCTCATCCTCTCCCATCACCACACGCTCATTCATCGTGCTCTTTGCTCAGAAAACTCCAGTGCTCTCTTCGACAAAACCCTCCAGGTCACGATGGGACCTCCCAGACACAGAAGTTCGACGTCGAGTACGGGTCATCGCACGCTCCATGTTCGAGTTTTTCGTGGCATTTGGGTCAATAAGTGCGTGTTCAATACAGTTCAATCCACATTAAACCTAAGACAGGAATAATACAGCCCAAGACCGCTCAGCCAAATCTCCCTTCAGGATGGCTCTGATGCAGGGGTTCGCCCCCCTATTAGGCCCACGCCAGGCAGGCCACCAAGAAAACCGTAATCACAAAACCCAGACGCGTCGTTGTCCATTCTTCAGTCTCTTTGATGCGTGCGTGATGATATCCGACCAATAGTCGCGTGTTTGACGTTCAGGCAGCGTCGTTCTTTGCGTTGTCCTTGCCACCGCTGCTATAACCCGCGTCGCCGGAGTTATCGGCGGTCTCATACACGACGCGTCGTCGCGCCATTCGCACTCTTCGCGCTTTGAGTAGTGCGTCATCAGTCACATCCGTCACACCGCGTTCGTCGCGGTCCTTCGAGGTCGCGAGTCCAGACGAGGAGCTCATTTGGGTGAGGGGCTTTCTGTGAGAAGACGTGGAAGAGCCCTTGCGGGTCATGCTCGAATCGGTACGAGAGCCCCCCATGAACTTTTCGCCTTCAAAAGGGTCAGCTATATTTAAATTACCGGGAAATATGGCGCTTACCTTTGCCGCGATGAGCAGAATAATCATCGATCCTTCCTTGGAAGCTCCCGCTTCTCTTGTGCAGGCCTAATATACATGTAAGTGTCTAAAATGACGATTGAGAATGTCCAAAGCTCACCTCTTCTAAGAGTTTGCGACGCAGAGCGGTGTGCCACCGTCCCCCCGGCAGCTCCCTTCTGGACTTGTTCGCCATCGAGAGCGGCCTTGACTTCCCCAATAGCATATGCTACAGCTCCCTTGACTTCTCCAACAACATCGACGCGCCCATCTACACCCAGTCACGAAATATCGTCAGTCCCATCCCTACCAATCCAGGATGCGGCGCGACACACCTTCATTTCCCAAATTCGCGCTTCCAGAGCGCTGAGGAGTGCTCTTCGAGCCAGAGTTATCATTATAGCAAGACATGAGAGATAATTATGTGAGTGAGTGTAGGTTGAGAGAGCGATGGAGAGGGAGGGACGGGGAGGAGACGGTGGTACGGAAGATGATGAGCGGGAGACGGAGAGCGCTTTTATCGGCTACAGAAATTTTTGTGCAGACTCCGACGTCTTGCATGTCTGTGCATTGAGACTGACTGACTGAACGAGCTACAGAGAACTTCACAGAATAAATCTTCGCAAAGGGGAAGATATCTGACGGATTTGGCGATATATCCCGGCTTCGGCTCTGCCTATGGCTCACAACGAGTCTTACCGAATATTTCCTGCCTTTGTCCGCTTGTCTCCTCAGCCGGAATACTTCGCGCGCTCCAGGACGCTTTGCAGCACTCCGCTAGCAAAGACTAATCGAAATGGCGAAACTCAATTGAATATTTGACTAGCCCGTCGAGATCTATACCAGCACACCGCGTCCAAATATCCAGCAATACGTCAACTCGCTTGCATCACTTGAATTTGTAGGGCTCTCCGAATATCCTATCTCACTTGACTCTCGCTTCAGTTTTCGCCTCTCTTCTTTGGACACCAGTCCTGCCATAGGACCACTCTCTTCGTGCGAAATCCCGGCTACCGATTTCAACGAAATTCTGGACCGTCGGATTACTAGCAAGTCATGGATTCACACCGTGGTGAAGGATGCGAAAGGACACGGAAATCGGCGCAGGAAAGCCGCTCGACAGAGTGCTCTCCGATGTTCACAGCTCTTCGCGTCTCGAGCGCGCAAAGGGACTGAGACGAAGGAGACGCGTTGAGGTCAAAGTTGTCCGGGAGAGGATCGAGGGATGAAGCAAGGATTGAATGCAGTTGATATTGACCGTAAATTAGTGATACTGATTATATATCCACGTTTCAATAATACTTCGATCGAATTGGAATTTCCGGACGATCTTGTCCTTCTTTAGGAAGCTGAGCGGGACCGAAGAGTCGAACCGAAGGTCGAAGATTGAAGTGGGGAGGGATTGGAGGGGTGTTTGGCAATCGTGTTGCTTAGAAGGGTCGAACTGCGGAATTGCTGGTCATTAAACTTGCATAATATAATAAAAGCAATGCGACGCACCGAAAGGCCCCAGCCAGATCATCCTGACTTCAATGGTCCCCTTACGTCGCCTCTCAATCCTTTCACCATCCAAGCTGAAGCCACATTCTCCCCTAACACGACCTCCGTAGTGCCCGATTCTCACTGAGGCCAAAGGAACAACGATGAATTAGACCATGAGCTTGCGGCGGTGTCCCGGAGTACAAGGCCGTACAAACATTGCCATCCGTCTGAAGTTAACATGAGAGTCCGGCCTTGGAAATCGAGCTGGCAGACGAAATGAGAACTCGTGATGACAGATCTCTGCGATAATCATCACCTCCGGATAGCAGAAACAGGACAGGCGCCACTCTCCCCCGAACCTCCTGTGCACCGAATATCATTAGACTGAAAGTAAGAGGTCATAAGACGCTTACAGAGATTCAATCGTGTCTAATCGAGCAGAGGGTTGCAAATGCCAAGAGCCTTTCGAAGCTCTCCGGAGCAAATAGTCCAAGACGGTCCACATAGGCTCTCATTTGCGTTGACTAGCGATCAGACCAGACTGTCCAGAGTTGCGCCCACCGATGGACCAACCGAATCGAAGCGATGGACCCACAGCGGACCCGGCCAGAAATACGTTCTCCGCATGTTCAAAATGTCAAGCAAACGTCGCATCAGCATTCAGTCAGAGAGAGAGCAGTAGCATCGCGGAGGACCCAGAGCAGTAGCGGTCCTCCCATCAGGACCCACCTCTTGCTACTCGCAACTCGGGGGCCCATTATATACCGACCGATAACAGGACTCCCACCACCCCATTTAACCGAATTCATTCAAGGGGCTGCCTCGTGTTCGGTAAGTGTTTGAGGGCATGAGGCTGGAGCCCCGAGCAAGATAACGCATGATCAGACAGCATATAAAAGCCTTTGTAGCGAAAAAGGCAATAAACCTAGCCTCGAGGTCGGGTGGAGATAAGACTGCCAGTGATTGATCGATCTTGTGCGAGCTCGGCCGATGAAGAGTAGGAAAGCGTCGAGTGTCGATGATTCATATGTTGACTTTTCAAACATCGCAACGTCATGTTTTGTGTACGACAAACACTCTTGACGGAAGCAGAAACGGACGGTCCGGCCTGAGCCCTGCGTGCCTGAGCAAACGGAAGCAATTCTGTCATTGAGAGGGGAATCGAACATACATATCAGCTACCGATAATCTTCTAGCCTGAACATGCAATCCCTCAACCTCTATACACCTCATGTCCTAAATAATACTTGTCACCAGGTGATCCGACCTTGCGAGCGGCAAGCTGGACGGCTACGGGTTCGGTCAAGGGATTGGTAGTGTTGCTACGTTATGTTGTTGATCGTAAATTGCCTCTTCATACTGTGACTCTCATAAGTAACGCACCGCACGACGCGGCATTGTTGGAAAGCTCACTCTGAGCCCATTCCTCGTCCGATTAGCTTAGAATTCCACATGCATATACTAAAGAATCTATAGAATACACGTACAATGTTTCATAAGAATTGATTCAGTAATCGTTCGGAGAGAGCCCGATTAGCAGGTTTTCGGTGGTGCAAAAGTTTTGAACTCCGCCCCCGCGACGTCAAGCAGGAGAGGAGAACACTCGATTGGCACGATTTCAGGCAGACAAGATGCAGTATTTTATGTTTCATTATGTTTCAATAATACTTCACTATGCATGAGTGAGATTTGGTCTTCTGAAGGTCTCGCAGTAATTTCATACCAAATTTATTGACTGGAGCTCAGTTTATCCTCCACATCCCTCCAAAAGCCAGGAATGCTGACCGGAAACGTTGCAAATACTACTCAATAGATATGCATATGTCATAAAACATCATTTTAGGTACGATTAAGAGAGAAATTGTAGGGAATACCATCCTCTTTTTCAGGTCAACCCCCCAAAATGGCGTGAATTTGGTCTTAAGGTGTTAATCAGTGAGCGGGAGCTGTCAGGGCGAGTGATGCAATGACCAGGTAATGCAGAGACGAATCAACAGAATGGATCAAATGACTTGGATGATGTGCCCAGAGGCTCGCCGAGTTGGTATCGCTCAGCTTATCTGTCCTTCCAAGATCCCGATTTACCCCTTGATTCACTCATGTTTGCGTCGAGATCGGCGTCATGGGTATGTGGCATGAAGCTCTTGTTATTCGGTAGCTTTAACTCCAAAGCCCATCCCAGCCTATCCGGAAAGTATTGCATTGAGCCGAGATCCAAGATTTTTCGGGAGCGCAAGCGGTATACAGGTAAAGCATATTGGCTTGATGGAGTGGTCTAATGAAGCTGTTGTTGGCACTGAAGACAGATGAATTAGCTGTGATGACGATTGTTGGGCGCCCGGGAAAGGATCCAGTCTTCATCGACGTCGTAATAAAAAGTGAGAGGTGCAGCATGGGGTCACAGGGGGGATGGCGGGAACGAAGCGATCAGATCGGAGAGTGAGAGGTCTTTGTGCAGTGGGGCGAGGTTATATATGATACTGAAAGTTAACACTGATGTTGAAAGAAGGTTTTTGCGAAGATCGGTGGCGGTTGTGAGGGCGCACAGGGACTGAATGAGTTTTCCTCGAGAATCCAACTCCCAGTCAGATCGATGTCGCTTCAGGTGGTCGAAGTGAGACAATATGATAGGAAGAGTGCCATAGACAGTTTCCCGTTCAAAATTCAAGGTCTCAATAAGCACAATGATCGTCGTTTGAGCCTTTGATTCGAACGATGAGCAGCGTGAGCGGAGTTCAAAAGTCTTGCACCACCGAAAATCTGCTGTTCGGGCTCTCAGCGACCGATGATGGAGTCGATTTTTTTGAAACGTTGAACAAGTATTATATAGACTATCTAGTATACGCCTATGAAATTCTAAGCTAATCGGAAGAGGAATGGGCTCGAAGTGAGCTTTCCAACAATGCCGCGTCGTGCGGTGCGTTACTTATGAGAGTCACAGTATGCAGTGGGAATGTTCAGAAGCATACGGTTGGCAAGGATTGACATAATGGCAAAACACGGGCTCCCCATGATAGCGGGGGCATTTTCCTGGGAAAAAGTCAGAATATATACCGCAGGTGATCTGGATTGGACCACACGTACCGACTCGAGACGAAAAATGAAGACCACCACTATTGAAACGAAGATGACACTAAACGATCTCAGTGAGTGAGCTATCCTGTCGTACTGCAAGGAGAAGATGTTTACAGTCCAATACTGACCTGACAAAATAAATCACAGAGTCGTAGAATAGCACAGCAAGTATGTTGATACAGGAACCGATCTCTTTCCGTATCTTGACCGACCGATACACCATGAATGCGAAAACGATGACTTCGAAAGTCAGAATTGGGACCCTACGGTTCAACCAAAATAGTAAAGGTCATTGTTGATTTAATTTTGGGCCAACGACTGACCAGTATGCCCATTGAAAGTCGAGCTTCGTATTCACATTGCAGAGATATATTCCCTGGCCTATATTGTTTCCTTCTGTCAAATGGTGAGTCAGTCGGTGAAAGGTTAAGATTGAATCGATTGATCCACTGACCATTCGCTGACTTGTACTGAACGATACTCGTGGCTGTTGCGGCGATGGATGTACACAGAAGTACAAACAATATCCATCCCAGCAGTCGTTTGTTGCGGCTGTACAGTGCATAAACGCGATATGCCAGCACCGTCTGGACGATGAATATCTCGGCAGACTCTAAAGAAAAGATATGAAACCGAGATCAGGAGCAGAGGAACAGAATCATACGGGTTCCCGGGATCCACACTGAATTCTTAAATCGACCTGATGCGTGTTCAACGAGAAGTACGGCTCTTTTGGAGTTTAACAACAAGTGCTTACATCTGTGAAGAAATTGGGCGCAAAGATTCGTGATCGATCATCGGAAAATGTTGTTTTGAAACGTACATCTAGGGACCAGTTACTCGCAATGCAAAGAATTAAATTCATTTGTCCGTACCTCGAGCGATGGTTGCGACAAAGATTGCACTTGAGGGGAGTGAGCAATCGCTGGCAGTATTAGACCCGTGTTACTCACCAATAACATTGAATATCTCAGCGATGATAGGGAGGTATCGACTCTTTTGGAGTCTTATGCCGGCGGTGATCAGACAAATTGCCAATGCGTACCAAAAAGTACAGAGCTTTCGGGATTGTCAGAGTTTGCAGCTGACCGACGCTCAGCTCCGAGTTTTCAGGTCACATCGTCATAGTCTCACCCAAATATAATTCACTTCACGATCCAGCGTCAGCGTCCAGTCATAAATCAGAAGTGTCAGAGAGACCGCTGGGTTCCGATCTTAGTCGACTCACAAATAATGGTTTCCACACCGTACCTGTGGTCTGTTCCGCAATGAGGTAGTGCTCCAACCAACTACTGAGACCCATTCTTGGCGTGTCTCGATATCCCCAAGGCCAGAGAAGTACGGCAAACTTGATACCATGTCAGCAACGCCGCGAGCTTCATGATTATATAGATAGGCCGATGACAGAGGAGGCGGTGCCGGTCGGGCTGGGCAATCAATTTCCGTGCTATTTTCATCGTCGCAACTGAATGCAGATCATTGCATCATCAATAAGACCACGCATGCCGCATGCGGCGCCTGCCAGCAGCCCCAAGTGACCAAGTCATCCAGCGGAAAGTGTGAGGAAAGGGATCTACGGCGTATCAACGAAGGGGATCGTACGTGCGCCGCCATCATACTATTGATTGGCATGGGTACTCCTGGTACTAACCCAAGCACGTATAGTCTCATCGTACTATCAGCAGTCCTCAGCGTCAATCCTTGTCGTGCCATGAACCGATGTTTTGATCAAAATCAGAGAATACAGTAAATTGGGTCATAGGGCCTCGAGACAGTCATGTATTTGGAGCCGTTGAGTATGGAGGTATCCTGCAATTTCGAAAGCAACCGGTGATAGAGCTACGAGACAAAGTGTAAGAGCAGTCACAGTTGGTTGACGTGGGAACTCGAGCTCTGTGCTCCGCCAGGTTTAGCACGTGCTGAGAAATGGTCCGTGCACGACCTCAGAGTATATAAGCCTGGACACGACGACTCCATTTCCCCACCACTCTGGCCTTTTGGCTTAGATCAAGTGTAGTATCTGTTCTTGAAAGCATAATAGCTTTTACCTGGGTACGCCCAGTCATGCCTATTATCTAATTTTTGTCGCCCCGTCCTTCGAGCTCTGCTTGCAACTCGAAAGATAAGATGACCTTGCTACTGCACTATCGGCTTGTGTCGTCAGGGGAACGTTCAGTCTTCTCTTTGGGTATTGAGCTGAATTGTCATTAGACTTTTTGACTCCATTCATCAAATTGAGGACTGTTATTGCCTGGCGGCTTGCAACGAGGACTTTCCTCTTTCTGCAGATATTTTGTCTTCTAATGCATTCTTTAGATTGTAGTTTAATATGTTAAGTCATCGTCTGGACCCTCAGTACAATGAGTAATACTGAATTCTACCCAAGGTCCGTCGAACTCCCTCGAACCAAATTTTACGAATATCTTTCGGTTTATTGATCTTCTTACCCCATTGTGTGTGTCCTAGTTTGTAACTACGAGTCAGAACGGGGGAGAGTCCCCAATGTACGGGGTACAATGACAGACATGACTGGCAGAACAGGTAGGTCGATGACGTTCGTGCTGTCGCAATCATGTAGGTTTTTCATAAAAATTCATGCATGGAGTCCACACGAGCTCTAGTTTCATGTGGCGCAAAGTACATCGTTATCCTGGGGAACTTCCGGCTCAAGTGCGTCGCCTGGGCTCGAACTCAATCTTTGGGCCCATTTTTGCAATCTTGAGATTCTAGCAGTTGCTTCGGACGTGTTCAATAAGTAGATGAAGGCATTTCACTCCGTTCATGAGCCTTGCCGTGATGATGGTATCTCGTCATTAGTAATTATCCCACGCGTCTCTCATTTTCCGCCACTCATCCTTTGCGTTTCGCTCTGCTACGACCCAACCACTCCTCCCCCTCCTCGCACACAGGGGGAATTCAGAATCATAGAGCGTAGTCATGGAAGTCGGTGATCTTGATTCAGCGTCGGTCTCGGGCTGCGAGACGCCGTACCCCCAATTCTCAGTCCTCAGGCCTGAGCCGGTCCACGATTTCATGATGTCTATCACGGAGGACGACATGAATCAGATAAAGAGCGGAATACGAAACTATCAGTTTCTGAGAGAAACTCCTGGACGCCGGGTCCAGCGCATCTGGTACCTTGTGTCAGGTCATCCCTCTCCTACACGCGCTCGTTTGCCGCGATCTCTGGCTTTTGTTTGCGAGGTCGGACCAGTGAGAATGCGAAGGCCATATTTGGCGCCACTCATTGAAGATGGAGTCTTGAACGCGGAATTCAACGATACAGACAACCCTCTCATGGACTCCCTCCCTTTCGCCTTCAGAATTTGCAGTGTCTGGGAGCTGAAGACTAAATTCAGTGTCCAAACACTTCGAAAGCAATTCTCCATTCGCGCGCGGGATCCAGATCAAATCGAGACAAGAATGGGTCCTCCTATGAAATCTCCATTCTTAGAGCAGGTGATATGGCATGAACAAGACTTGATCCAGATAAATATCCGCGAAGAGGCTTTCCGCAAACTCAGCCAACGCGAGCGTATGATTTACTATCGATCAATTAATTCGCCTTGGATGAATCACCCAGGTATCCCAGTTTCAGTGTTTATAATTTGGCCACTTCTAACGTGTTCTGAGTCCAGGTCTGATTTGTGCCCCGACGAGCTCTACTGCAATTGCGCCCGAATCAAAGGGAGGAGGCAGCCCAAGCGTTTCACCCATCGAACCTGTCGGAGAGACGGACGAAGATAACTCGGGATGGCGCTGAGAGAGCTCAATTGTCGACATCCAATCCAAGGATAAAGATAGTTTCGTTGAAAAGTACCCGGACGAGTTTCGCTGGAGGCTGGATGGGTGAGAGTGTCTGGAGGAGATTTCCAGTGTGTTTGTTGTGGACGGATCATTGAAGCAATGTATGTTATCTCTCCCAGCCATCGACCATGTCGGGCTCGGCGCGTCGACAACATCGAGAGTGAATCCGTCGGAGTTGGAAAAAATGACACCACATCTGGTCTATACTTTTGTGGAACGGCGCACAAGTCCTTGACGCTGCAGTCGAATTTTTGTTTTGAAGCTATACTCTGGATAATAGTACTGAGGGCTATGGGCGACCATAAATCTGCCGTTAGGCCGGCGTCAGCAGCCCTCACCCCGAGTCTCGTCCGAAGCTTGCTTTCTCCCCCTATAGAAAGTACGCTCCTATAAGTGCTATCATCACGCCCGGCATTAACAGCCCGAGCTCTGATCGGCCAACATAACGACCTGAGTCGACATCCAGACCCGCCCTTACTGTCGAACCCGAACACGTGTACTCACAGACGAAAGCATCTTCTACGTCGCAGGCCCTCAAGAAACTTATTCGAAGGATTCCTTAGGATATTGGAAAATTCAGGAGTCACCTGACATACGGCGATCCCGGGGCTGTATCCTGAAGACGCAGCACATTTCTCGAATTTTCTCGCCATTGCCAAAACGGGTGTCTGCGTGGAAAAGTCTGGAACACTCGCGACAACCACTTCGAGTATAAATCAACGTCGCGTTGGCCGTCTCTGTCTCTCCAGAAATCTACTAGTCCTCACTGCGCATCGCAAATCATCTCTCATCCTTCGATATCTCGACACACAAATGTCTCTGAGCCGTTTCTACTACGACCCCTTCTTCAGCGTCGACGACTTCCACCGTCTGTTCGACCAAGCTTTCGAGACTCGTAGTCAATCCAACAACTCGAATGCAGTCTCCGGCGCCAAACGACCGTCCTCTTTGGTACCAAGGTATGTCATTTTCTTATTGCTCAATGAATTTTGAGTGATGACGTCACTAACAGGATGGACATTCACGAGAACGCGGAAAGCAACACTGTGACCGCGACGTTCGAGCTTCCGGGCCTGAAGAAGGAGGATGTCAACATCGACGTCTCCGATTCACGCTTGACCGTCTCGGGGCAGACTGAACGGTCCTCGGAACACAAGGAGGAAGGTTACGCAGTCAAAGAGAGAAGCTTCGGAAAGTTCTCTCGGAGCATCAACCTACCCAAGGGAATAAAGGTGTGTTCTTCACGTCTCTTAGTTCGCAGAAATATGATGCTGACTATTCGCCAGCCGCACCTCATAGGCGCCAAGATGGAAGATGGTGTACTGACTGTCACGTTCCCCAAGACTGGACAGGAGCAAGTACCAGCTCGCATCGCCATCAATTAAATCAATTCATCTTCCCCCCATAATTCTCCAATCGATTCCCTCTTGCGAATTCATGACTCTCTTCGCGCCATGTATCTATAGCTTTATTCCTCGTTTGTAATCAATCATACGCATTCAACGACGTCCGAATATGATTGCCATTTATCAAGTACTGTATTGTAACAAGATTGCAGCATTGAAACTTGTTTGTGGATTCTCAGTATCATAGGCTCATCTCGTCCAACAACAGCCCTGGCGGGGTCATAATCGTATTGGTGCATGAACAAAGCACGAGGTATCTGTTCTCTGAAGACGGGGCTGATTTGACACGATTGAATACGGTTGATTTTGAAGGTCCCGAACAACATCCTGTATGGTGGTGTATGGTGACGGACGAGGGGCTTCTAGAAGCCGTAGTGGGCTCAATTGGAGGGCAACTGTTAAATTGGCCCCCGTGTATCGGCAGACCAACTCCAATGTAGATGGCCATCATCACATGAGAGAGTCAATCTCGATTGATTAGGGCCGGATTTCCCATGAACTCGGATGAGGCTTTGTTCGCTTTGTCGGGGGAAGAGCACAGAAAATTCGGCCCGGGATGGTCAACATCAGGCGATTTTCGAGCACCGAGGGCGTTGATGTGACCACAAAATTCATTGAAGAGCACAGTAGGGATACTGAGTAGTTAGCGGCAGTTTTAGCAGCTCAATCTTGATGTCCTTCGGAACAGGAGGGTGAGAGCGAAGCGGGTAGTAGTCTGAGCAGTGGAACATCCAGGATCTTTAGAGCTAGAGCAGTTATCACTCTCAGAAAACGAGAAACACCAGAAAGTGAGCGAAAGAGCCAGTTCTAAATCTTAGGACAGAGCAGACATGGCAACCGAGGATGTGCAGAAAATCAAAGACAAACCTAATTCTTGATAGATATGTCCGGTTGAGCTCACAGTATTCTGGAACATGAACTGACATCGGGCTCACTGGTTTTATCAAGTCCGGCACATGCATATCTCTGAGAAGAACAATTGGATGAAGAAATTGGGTCGGTGACAAAAAGAAGTCCGGGCGCCGAAAGGCTCTGTTTCGAGCCGGTATGGACTCCAACGACTCTGAGTCTTCCTTCAACAGGCTGACTGGATGTTCAAACGATAGCAGACAGGATAAAGGTGTTCAACGTTGAGAAGGTCTTGCTCGGCTATATTGGCGGGAAAAAGAAAACGCTTGTGCTCACGTAAGCAGCCCACCTCACGAATATCCGCGCGTTCCTCCTTGTTTCACCTCTTCCACCCACGTCGATGCCCTGCCACTTCGCATCCAGTTGGTCACTTTCTTACGTTGACGATTTCACTGCTGAATTCATATATAGCAGCCTTTCTTGATGCGCTTATTGCCTGAAATCCTCTGGCGAAGCAAGCGCAGCCCAATGTTTGAGTCGTAGTGGCATCAAGACCCAGAGGTGAGTAACGAATGTAATATTATTCAAAAGAAAAACGTGAAATTAACGAGAGTTATGCAGTTCCCCGAGACCCGAATCCATGCAGAATATCCTGCGTGCCATGTCGAACTGACCAGCAGTCCACATCACGCTTGGACGTGTTTCAACGCGTCCAACCCCTTTTCCAAGAGACCTTATCCATCATCCATTACAGTCTTATCCAGTCCTCACTGTCTGCGCGTACTGAAAACCGCGTCGCGATTGTCGTCGACTCTGTCGCCACAGCTGATATAGCCCGCAACGTGGCGCACTCGAACATCGGAATCGGACCCCGGAGCATTGAAGGTCACGTGTTCGGCGTCTATCGCGTTTCCAGAGAAGGAGGCAAAGGATGCATTGGGAGTCGAAGAGTAGTCATTAGCGAGACGAGAGTTGGTGGCATTGACGAAGTGGGCGTAGGGGATGGCGCCTGTCTGGTGGGCTCCGTATTGCATCGCGGATCCATCCTGATACTGATCGGCCGTATTGTCTAGCAGAACGCGTCAGACTCCAAGCGAAGATGATGCTCAAGCTCTAGTTTCCTACCACTGGTTTCGTGTCCGCTTGTCACTTGTCCCCTCACGACTATGGGAGAGGCTGTGCCTTCCATAACGACCCGTCTTTCGTGGCGCGATTGCTTGACTTGACCAGCGCGTCGAACGGAGCCACTTGTAGCCCTCAAGACTGTGCCACCTATCTCAGCGGTCATATTTGAGGTCACATCGCCTTCTGGTGCATCAGTAATCGATCAGCAATGCTTTAATCCCAATGCCACCTTTTCCGGTCTCAGCGTTCGGCATCTCAAATGCACCCTGGCTGATGCTAGACCTTCGTCTCAGGCCTAATGCAGCTCATAAGTCGCGATGATACGTATCCCAGAATATGAAGCTCACCTCGCGCTCTGTTCTCATAATCCAAAGGATCTGTCCTCCCGACATACCCTGCCGCATCTTGGACCATTCCTGCTTCCTCCGACGAATGAAGAGGTGCTATAGCACCATTTGCGATAGCCTCGCTCTCCATGAGCGCCTCTGTCCCATTCTGAGCTACATACGCGCGCTTTTCGTCAACCTCCCTCCTAGGTGTGTCGCGCCGACGACAAGACGCTCACCTGCTTGCGCTCTGCCTGGGCTATAGAGTCCTTGGGCACTGCCCCTAGGACGAATGCTTCTTCCATTGGTGTTCATAACGAGTGAAAAGATAGAGAGTGAAAGGCTGCAAAGGATGGTCTCGCTGGGAGAAAAGTGCTTCGGAGGGGACTTGCGGAATACGGAGAGCGCCCTTTAGGAGACGTCAAAGGTTTGTCGGGCTTTGCTGTTCATTATGTCTGTTTGTCGCGTTACTGATGGAGAATATTCCAGGTTCTTTCTTACTCGCAGATCGCAGTCGAATGAAACTGTACAGCCATTCAAAAGCATACAGCAGTTATGTACTGGATAGCAAATTTCTCATGCAATGTTTCACATAAGATAGGCCTCCATCACGCCCAGGTCCTTTGTCTACTGCTCCGACTGGCCTTGTCGAAAACCATCAGTGTTCTGGATGCTCACATCGAGATATACCGAATCAATTCCCATCATATCTAAAGCACGATCGATCTCAGCCCTATCACTAGCGATGGTAGCAGGAAATGCTTCTCTGCTGCGACGAAGTGATTTTGCCAGCACTAACAGCCTTTGAGTCTACAGTCATCGATCCTGATCAACGCAGGACACCACTCCAGATGAGCTCCGTGATGGATAACACCAACCTCGAGGACCAATGCTGCAAGCGCCATGACAACGCGAATGAGCGCGAGTTGGAAACTATTGCCAGGCAGAGGGGTTGTGGACTGGATCAAGAGGTTGATGAGCCATAAGGAAATGAGACTCAATCTTTAGCGGTCCGTTCAGCATGACCTCATACGACGATGTGTCTTTGCACAACCATCCCAGTACGCCGCAAGCTCCCGCGAAGAGTTGACAGACAAAGCATCGGAGCGAATCACCGATATAGACAGAGAAGGACGATGTGGCTATGCTAGACGCTCGAGACAACCGCAGCGTCAATGTGTCAAAGTCTTCGTCTCCTACGATGCAGCGATCGCTGTCTTGCGTGCAGGATTGATAGCCTTCGGTGAGGTACGTCTGTGATCCAACATTCATATACGGAGATGATTACGTCCTGGCCAGTCTATGTGAAAGATGATGAGCTATCGCAGCGTTCGAAACTCGGTTCTGCGCTAAGGACTAAACTCACCACGACCGACATCAGTCTCAACTGGACCTTGCACTCGATCGTACGCATACCCAGGTCGTATAGCTAGGCTGATTAGTGATGGCACGCCATCGGTCATTCTCTCGAGTGATGCGGTCCTTCGAAACGACAGCGCTGTATCATCAGGGCGGAGGAGTCGACGAGAGGCAGGACGGGGCACCGCCTCTTGCTCCTACCCTGGAAGGGAATATATGTAAAGATAGCATGATCTCGAAAACCCCATATAGTCAAGACCCTTTAAATGCCTCGTGTCCGGCAGATAACTCGGATTAGATGATAAGCAAGGCAGATATCTCTCAATGGGCACAGAAATATGGACAGTGCAACGATGAGTCCATGGCGGTCAGCTTTTCTAGCCAATAATGGTCAGTTCAAAGGTCAATCCAACGGAGTCAAATATCCGCAACGCTATAGGTGTGCTGTGCCCGAAGTCGGGATCAATTTCGGCGGCTTTCGGCTTCGCCGCAAGCAGTACCGAGTTGAGAGAGCTGTTGAGAGAGACAGGGAAATGAACATATACGAATTCACATATTTTAGAGGGCATTTTCTCGCATTCGCCTTCTCATGTTGCTGGACTGGACGCCCTCTTGCAAGGGGGTGGGCGGCTATATGAACACTTCTCGGTGTCTCCTTACAGTCTCGTGCATCAGCAGTAATGGCCCGCACTGCGTTTGAGTCCTTGCATTGGACTGTTCCATAAGCTGAGATGTCTCGTTCACAATGCTTCTCCCGTCAATCGGATTTTGTGGCTACGACCCAAGCCGGAGGATAATCCAACAGCTATCGGTAGCAATTGGCGTACTTGACCCTTTCCAATACGCTTTGCTCGATGAGGCTGGGTTCATTATCACTGGCTTAAGAGAAGAGTCGGTCTGGTGTCATGATTATCATTTGAGATTGTTGTATTGTCTTCACTTCTGGGTACATCTCATTTGCGTATCAGAAATAATCTAAGCGGGCGTCAACTCCTTGTAGAACCCAAAGCCTGGCTTTCCCTAACATCAAATTCGATCAGCAATAATTATCTGGAAACGAGATTGGCATGCGTACTCCAACCAAAGTAGTAGGGTGAGACGCCGCAAAGGCCTTGAAAGCATCGGAAACAAAGTGTTGCTTCACGGCCGCAGTGTCAACATATCTATCGACACAGCGTCAAGGGATCGGGAGACCCAAAATATCGTTACGCACTCTTCAAAGACCACAAACTTCGTCTCGTATTGAACGACTCGGTAGGTGAGACATCCAGGCTCCTGGTCAGATGTGGCTACAGCAACGACCGCTTTGAGCAGGTTCGCAAGCTCAGTTTCCTGTCCCGGGACCGCGTCGAGCTACATAATGATGGGAAAGCAGAAACGAGACAGGATCAGTTCATGAATGCGAAGTTAAGTTCGTAGATGACGCGTACAGTTGCGACCAGGATGATGTGGCCGTCAGTGATCTTGCTGGGGTCTGAGCTCATTTTCAAGGGATGTCACAGTAAAATTAGGCTAGCTGGGGGTTTATGAGAGTGCTTAGATCGAGAGAGAGCGTCGGCGATGCAGATATAACAGGTTAGCGATAATCGACGCGAGTCGATGGCGTCAATCGGCGATTTCGGATCTAATCTCCGAAGTCGGCCTTCGACCAAAATTTATAAGACTGCCGTTCAAAGTTGCATTTAAATTATCTCAAAACCCATGACCAGTATTTGGGACATTTGGCCTGTCCAAGATCTCGGACTTTCAAAAAGGACAACGAGCTTTCAAGGACCATCTACCGACGATTGGTCTTCCTAGAATTCTCTCAGCTTCTTTCATAACCTCCTCGTGCCCTTCTGTAGACAATGTAAGAGACCATGAAAGAAGTAGGGCATCCGACTCACCATTTTCATACCGGACCGGTCCCTTTGAAAAGAGCAGGCAAAAGTTAACTCCATTTCACGACATATAATCCAAGACTTACAATCTCCTCCAGACGATAACCCTGACTCTTCCATGTGGGCCCAGGATACAGAGAAGGCTCCGCTCCTAGCTTCAACTTCACTTGCTCGGACAGATACTCTAACCCACGCGGTTCTGGATAATACCAAGGGTGTGCTTCTCGGCTGTTCAGACAGTATTGCAATTAGTAATCAGTAACTCAAGCCTTACGAGTGACGCTCACTGGAGAAAAGGGATACGAGGCGTCTTTCCCGGGAGGGTTGGGGGGACGTCGATGGGGACATGAAGGCTCGGTCGCCATCGAGGAAGACAGCCATGTCGAACGAAGGCGGCTCGCGCATGAAGCACAGTCTGCACTAGTGATTTGAGCCAGCTGGGCTGCACAGGAAATCTTTATGAGGTTGATCAGAATTCTTGATTAGGACCGGAGTGACATAGACTCACTTTAGGGCGATCCGTAAGCGCTCGTCCAGTAAGCAAATGTAAACTCTCTTTAGGAAAGACCTTATGCCGAGGGTTTCCGGGAATCCGTGCAACAGAAGGTCGAGGGTGGTATTGCCTAGGACATGGCTATCTTCGCTTGGAACCATGTTCATCTCCTCGTAGTTCTGTTGAAGCGTTCAGGAAAGATATCCAGAGGATGGTTAGCACGTACGTGCGCCCAGTCGTAGAATTCATGATAGGACACCGGAATATCTTGAATTCCCATTCGTTTCCCCACTTCAACCCACGTCTCGAACACAGCCTACGACAGTCAAACTATCAGGATCGGGGCAGGCTCCAAAGACAAGGTATCGAACCAGTTTCTCGATACCGCTCAGTGGTCTCCATTCATATCGTTCAGTCCAGCGCTGAATTGACAGGCTCAGGTAAAGTTGCGAGGCTCCGAGATATCTTGCTCACAATGGCCTCAAATATGAATAGCGATAAGGTATAAAGATAGTCGTCATTAGACTAGAACGTGTCAGACAATATGAGATGGAGGATATGTTTGGAGACTAACGATGTTGTAGTGACCATGAATCCAATTCAGACGAGCGATAGCGATAGCTGCACGCGGGTCACCCTCGCCATCATTCGTGGCGTGTTTAACGTAACCGTCGAGAGGAGCACACAAGAAAGTTCCAATAATTGCCGTAGTCTTTACGGTTCATCTGTCAGCCGTATCAATTCGAAAAAACCCAACTAGTCACTGCTCACATCAGCTGTTCTCCGCCCTAGGTTCCCCAACGAGGACATCTGATTCGTGGAACGAAGAAGCTTGGCAATGGAAGGCTGATCATATGATATGATCGTCAAACGTCAGGTGAGACGAGATATGAACTCGAGTAGGATGACTTACGATGCCATATGTCTTGAACAGGGCTGACTGGACCCCAAGTTCCAGCGTAAAAGGAGTTTCATACTGGATAGCGACCTGGGCAATCCTCTGCGCCTCAATAGGGGTAAGCTTCGTGTCAGCTTGGTATATTCGTTCAAGCTCCCGAAGTCGTCTGTAACGCAGCAGTCGGACTAGCAGGAGATACACAACCAGCGAAGCCATCAGCAATATTTTGAGCATCATCCAGGCTTATAAAGATGTCTCGGAATGCAAGAAACGAAATGAAGGCCGTAGAGCATCCGTTCCTGCTTCATCCTAGTATATTGCCAAAGCGAATCCGGCCACGAGAGTCTGGGTCGGCATCTCGGCAGTGTGGCGAGACCGACTGTGCAAACAGATGCAAATATTCTCTCTCTGAATCTGCTTGCGCACTACAGTCATTCTATCGCACTCGGGTCATGTGATCGCGCTAGTAGAATAGAAGACAATGATAATGAATATATTCGCGATCTACCGCGATCTATATACCAAGTCCATACATAGCATTACTATGTCTGAAACAGGAAACTATCTATTACCGTGCCGCTGATACCCGGACTTCTATCCGGATGGTTCTCACACCGGCTCCGTGAATACTCGGTTCACCGGTGGAGCCCGGCTGACACCAACACTCCCCCTCAGACGGGCACTAAACCGAGCTTACTGTACGCATACGACCGTAACATACGGCCGTTACGCGTTACGTTTCCCAGGAACCGCAAAATCAACACATAACGGCCGCATTACGCGTTACGTAACGCAATCCAACATACCGCACGCAATGAACTTGCCGCTGATGATCAATATAAAATAAATTATTTTTCAATTGTGTATATGTACCAATCGAGTGTATATATGCTCCCTATCCTCGAAATTGGATTTTTTTTGACTATTTGAGGTTACCAGACCTGCTTTCCCGAGATCCAAAATCTCAACATACAAGGGCCCCGTTATGCGTTACGTAACGCGATTTTGACACACCAACCGCCCGATTTTCGCCGTAACGATATGCTATGGTCGTATCAGTACAGTATCCATATGTTTATAGTGTCCGGCTTTAGGTAATCCTTTCGTGAGTAAATCGGCAGGATTTTCGGTTCCGGGAATGTGGGTGACGTCAATTCGACCGTTCTCGACTTCGGTTCAGATAAAGTGGAACTGAATGTCGATGTGTTTGGTTCTGTTGTGGTGCTCCGGGTTCCGGGTAAGATCTATAGCAGCTTTGTTGTCGCATCGGAGTTCCCAGGGTAAATCCATAGGTAAACCTAGCTCCATGAATAGATTTTGAAGCCATAGTGTATGCTTCGTAGCAAGAGTGGCGGCGACATATTCAGCTTCGGCGGTGGAGAGAGCGACGGCCTGTTGTTTCTTCGAGGCCCAAGCGATGGTTCCGCCGGCTAGAGTGAATACGATACCCAAGATCGATTTCCGACCGAGATCCGATGATCCCCAATCGGCATCGGAATATCCTACTATATCAGGCTTCTCCCCCTGACTATAATAGCGCAAGCCATAGTTTCGGGTCTTAGCGAGATATCGGTAAACTCGCTTAAGAGCGCTCCAATGCTCTGGACCCGGGTTCGAGGCATGCTGACTAAGAGTTTGGACGGCGAAAGTGATGTCGGGACGAGTACCGGTCGAGCAATAGGTTAAGGCCCCTAGTTCGGTCTGGAAAAGCTTCTTCGCTTTCTCCGGAGCAATTTCCTGAGCCTTCTCGAGCCTGGTATTCGGGTCTAAGGGGGTTAGAGCACCATTAGCGTCGGATAGACCAACCCGCTTTAGGATAGTGCCGATGTAATTCCGTTGCGATAGGAATAGAGATCCATCTTTCCCACGACTGATCTCGATCCCGACCAATAGAGTCGGCTCCCCCAGAACCTTAATCTCGAATTCCTTCCCGAGTTCTTCTTCGATCCGATCCATCTCTTCATCGTCATCGCCCATCTCGACTAGATCATCAACCCATACTCCGATGACGATCATATCCTTCCCCTCGCCTTTCACGTACGTACAATAGTCCGTGAGAAGACGCCGGAATCCTAACTTCTCTAGCGCCGCATTCAGGATCTTGTTCCATTCCCGACCGGCCTGCTTTAGGCCATATAGCGCCCGACGGAGACGGAAGACCCTTCCCGTGCCGTCGCTAAAGTTCTTCGGCTGGCGCAAATGAATGATCTCGGTTAGGATCCCGTAAAGGTACGCGCCTTTGACATCCATCTGCCGGATTTTCCATCCGTAGTGTTGGGCTAGGGCGAAGAGCGTCTTCAGGGTTTCCATGCGAATGACAGGGGCAAATGTCTGATTGTAGTGTAGCCCATGTTCCTGAGCGTAACCCAATGCGACTAGCCGAGCCTTGTATCGCGTGATCTTTCCCTGAGCGTTGAATTTCCGAGCGAAGACGAAGCGGCTTCCTATTGGGGTATGGCCCTCCGGCAACTCTACCGGTTCCCACACTTCCATCTCGGTTAGCTGCTTTAGCTCTTCCTCGATCGCCTTTTCCCATTCCGGCCATTCCGGACTAGCCCTCGCTTCTTCCTCAGTCTCCGGGACTTCGAGACCCAAGGCATCGGTAATGAATGCCTTGCCGAGTAAGATCGCCATTTGCGCTGAATCGCTCTCATGCCCTTCTTCTTCCCAAGGGTCATGGAGTTGGCGATAGTTAACTGCTGTCTTGACAGCCCTCGGCAGCTTTTCCCTTGGCGGCGGGACTTCGCGTCTGGCGGTTGGTTCGGTAGCAGGGGTAGTCGGTGTAGGATCAGGGGCAGGGGGTGGAGCCGTCGGAGAATCCTCGGTTTGGCGCTCGAAATTCTCACCGCTTCCACTCGTATTCTCCCCCTCGAGCGCCGGAGCCGAGATTTCGGTGTCCTGTGGTTCTTTCAGGGCTTCGTCGGCACTCCAGGCGATGTTCCTGGATATGCCGATATAGCGATTAGCCGGGTTATAGTACTTGACCGCTTTGTTCCCGTCGCTAAACCCAATAAAGATGACTTTTAGCGCTTTTGGATCTAATTTAGAACGATCGCGCTCATCTAAGATCCACAGATTGCATCCAAATCGCCTAAAATGGCTAACATCCGGCTTCTTCCCGTGCCACGCTTCGAAGGGCGTCTTTCCCTTCAGGGCCCGTGTGGGGCATCGGTTCCTGAGATATGCCGCATGCGATATTGCTTCCGCCCAGAGGAATGCCGGAACCTTCGCATCGATCATCATAGCCCGTGCCATCTCGCCTAGAGTCCGATTGAATCGTTCGGCTACTTCGTTCTGCGAGGGCGAATAAGGGGCCGATGTCTCAATCGAAATTCCCTTCTTTCGGCAAAACTCCTGTACCTTAGCGCCCACTAGCTCGGCACCGTTGTCGACCCTGAGGAATTTCGGAGTCTTCCCAAACTTCCGCTCCACGACCATTGCGTGTTCCTCGATCTTCTCCGGCGCCTCCTCTTGCTTCTTCATGAATAGAACCCCAACCATTCGGGTAGCGTCATTGGTGAAGGAAATGTAATAGAGAGATCCTCCGGCCGATTTAGTTCGGGCCGGACCCCAGATATCGCTTATCGTGCGTTCTCCGGCTATCTCGCTTCTATTACTTGCTTCTTTAGGATAAGGCCGTCGGGCCATCTTCGCTTGAATGCAGATCGGGCATTCTCGAGTCGGAAACGTCGATTCGTCGACCTTGAAGCCCTTGACAAGTCCCTGAGCCTTAATCTGCTCTAGACCTGCCATGTGGAGATGGCCATAGATCCGGTGCTGCTCGTACCAGCTCGGATTCGCCTTTGCGACCATCGCTTTCTCGGGACCCTGGAGCTGAGCACGTGCTTGGAGCGCCCACATCCGGCCAACCCGATAAGCGACACCTTTGATCTCATTACCGCGCTTTAGGTAATAGATCCCTTTGCCCGATGACGTCTCTCCCCCGGATTCGTCCCACCGAGGTACCGATAGCAGACAGTGGTCGTTGTCCACATGTAGTACGTCCTTTAGCGTATGACGTATAGTCCGACCTTGTACCTGGCAATCTAGAACGACTGTTCCGACGCCTAGAACCTTGTGCTGACTGTGGCCGAGTCCTCCCATTGACGCATTAGGGAGACTTCTATATTTGGTAAACATCTCTCGCTTAGTAGCGATGTGTGACGTAGATGCCGAATCGACGATCCAATCGATCGGGCCCAGTGTTCCGGCTCCTCCGGACATATACGCTAGATCCGCTAGCGCTGATCCGGAGTCCTTAGCCTGATGCGCCTTCCCGCGCTGGTTCCTAGGTCCCTGACCAGCTTTCCCACCTCCTTCGGCCCAGCAATCGGCCTTCAGGTGTCCCTTCTTGTGGCAGTTGTAGCACTCCACATCCTTCTTCTTCCCGTTGCCGCTGCCGCTTCCCCTTCCCTTAGCCATTAGCGCCGCATCTCCCCCGCTCTTCTTACCGGCCTTCTGTTCCCGGTCATTAAACTCCTCCATGAGTATTCCAATGATGGTATCCGAGGGAACGGTAATGGTGTTACCCTGAGCGCCGAGATATGAGCGTGAGAATGAGTCCCAGGAATCGGGTAGGGAAGTGAATAGGAGATAGGCGAACTCCTTGTCGGCTACGGGTTCTCCCATATTCGTTAGTTCATTTCGGATAGATTTGAGATTCCCGATATGTTCTCGGAGATTAAATGACTCATCGGCTATCGTCCTATACAGCCTTCTCCGCGCTGCCATAACCCCAAGAGCTCCATGCTGCTCATGGATACTCCTGAGCCGATCCCACATCTCCTTAGCCGTCGTAGCATCCGTAATGTAATTAGATTCTTCATCCGAGATCGAGAGCTCGATTCTCGTCATGGACTTGGCGTCGGCGACCTGCCAAGCAGCTAGAAGCTTCTTCTCATCTTCGGTAGCCGGATCCGATAGTTTCGGCATCGGCTCGGATCCATCGACATATTTGAATAAATCGAGTTCTCGGAGGACAGCCGTCATCCGACGCTTCCATGGAACCCAATTTGATCCGTTCAAGATGGCGATCTTGAACATGCCGGTAGTCGTAGATTCGAGTGACATAATGATGAGGTAACGATGATGCTAGCGGATTGAGATTTACTGGATTTAGAATTATGGCCTGTCAGGGCTCATAACCTGTGATCGCGCTAGTAGAATAGAAGACAATGATAATGAATATATTCGCGATCTACCGCGATCTACTGTACCCATATGACCTTAACGTACTTCACACGCTAAGCGCCCACGGAGCGCCCACGGAGAACAATATAATTTGGTTACTTTTGTTCATTACAGCGGGAACACACTTTATAAGTCCTCTCGATGATCTCGGAAACATGAGTAGACGATTTCTAACATATTCTGAAGCTATAGCGGGGTCTGTACGTTGCGTTTGAAAAAACGTTACGCCGTTACGCCCGTACGTTACGGTCGTATGGGTACAGTATATACCAAGTCCATACATAGCATTACTAAGTCTGAAACAGGAAACTATCTATTACCGTGCCGCTGATACCCGGACTTCTATCCGGATGGTTCTCACACCGGCTCCGTGAATACTCGGTTCACCGGTGGAGCCCGGCTGACACCAACAGGTCACAGCTGCATCATATATTCATCCAGCGTGAAAAAGGTGCCTTTGTCTCAATTTGAGTTTCACTGGTTTTAATGAGTTCTTGATTCCCTGAAATCAGAGCCGGAAACCGCTCAGTGCGGCACAGTTTCTCATGCATTTCCCCAAAAATCCACTGTATCACCGGAGAAGATGTTGCGTGCCTCTCACATGCGTCAGTATCTGTATATTTCAAATAAGCCTCTTCCATGAATCCTGCTGGCTGCAAACTCTTATGTCCCAATACCCCAAAGTGCTGCTCGATCCCCAGTCGTCGTCTATCAATCCCTATTTCGAGATCGTCCTGGGCATAAGGACAGACTTTCTTCCTTAATCTTTTTGTCTATATAGCCTCTCCTGGAGGTCACGCATCTGCCAGGAAGCGCTTGTTCGGGCCCCGAAGAGCCCAATTTTGTCGTAGCTGCCATACAGTATGACTAAATATCCGCTGATACAATCCCGGAATGCTATTGAAACCTCCGGTCTCAGTTTGGGGGCAGGATCAGCTGCAAATTAGTCGCACGGGGAAGCCTAAACGGTTACATTTTTCTTTGGATGCCGAAATTAACCGAACTCGCCACCATCTATACCGTCCTAGTGTTCTGGAAGCTGAGGATGTCTACATTGCAATAGAATACCCCTTTCTGATGAGACTGAATACAATTTACTGGTACTGCGATGAGCAGAGGCCCTCTACGATTTTCTGGAGTATATTCCGGCAATATCCGGTGGGCTATGTTGCAGAATTCGATGGCATCAATCCATCAACATATGCCTTCCATCATGGCAGGCCATCACTCGATCTGACTTCGACATCAGAATTCACTTGGAATTATGACTCAAGCCCCGAACTCGTTTGCTTGAAAGTGAGCCTCGCTGAAAAAATCGAATGAAGAGTACCATCCATGTATCTAGCATTTCGACCCGCCGGCATACTCAGTCTGGATGGCTTCTCGAGATGAAACTGATCCTCCTCGTCACCGGTAGAGTCCGGGCGACCTCGTATTAATTACATGCGGTACGATCACGATTGATGATGCCGGTCCAAGTTTCATGGCTCACGTAACTCGATTTGGAGCCCACATCCATCTTCAAGTTTGCTACTTTAGAGCTTTCCATCACTCAAGGACGACCGAGAATGACCTGATGTACAGCCTTAGAGATCGACAGGATCCGTGTGTGCAGGGCTCGGGTATAAAGTAGAGGGTCCATCGCGTACCCTATCTCGGCTTCTGTGTTCCCTCTGACTTTTGAGTCCGTTACTATGTCTGTTACGATTGGCGGCTTGATTAAGGAGTTCATCAATGCATATGAGCACTATAATATCGGGAAGCAGACGAGAGGTAAACCATCCCTCCGTCCTCTGTACAAGTACGATGTGTTTGAACCATGAAATTCAGCGGCTGCGCTTACGGTCCTCCTGTACGACTGGATGCTGACCTTCGATCGTGAAGTGAAGTACTTCTGGGTAAATTCAATTTTTTGGTACGGGATTGAATCTTCAGTATCGATAACACTCTGTAGGTGAAAAAGCTCAGCATCCCGAAGATTTTCTACTTCGCTGTATGTACTTGTCCGTCAGCTCAGTCATATACTCACAACGAACTCAGAGCCGATACCTTACAATCGTTGCGGAGATATTCAATGTCGCCGGTATGTCGGGCATCATATGTACAGAGTCTTGGTCCAGGCTCAATCACTCTCAACTTTGTTCAGTGCAATCTCTCCCTCGCCCGTCCTTGAAAGTACGTCACGGTCTTGCGTATTTGATCTACAATATAGCAAGTGCTGACCTATTGAACCAAGTTGTATTCATTTTCCTCGTTATATCAAAAGGAATTGACCCCTGACAAGACGATGAATTTGTAGATGTAAGTTTGCGTAATTTATACTGAACATCGCTGTCTGACTGAGGCTTAGGTGAATACTGGGTTTCCAATTGGGTCATCGGGACGCGTGAGCCTTTTCATACCACTTCGGCAAACCTTTTCTCATAGAGGAACATCAGAAACGTCCGAGATATTCATCGTCCAAATGGTCCTTACCTATCGGATCTACGCGATATACGAACGAGATCGACGGGTCTTGATGTTCCTGTCGTTTCTCCTTCTGTGCACTTCGACCGCTGCAACGGCGACAGTGATCAAACAAGCAAAAGTGTCTTACGGTATGCTTTATCTCCTCGTGGTTTGGTTATTCTGACATACTTGCAGGGACTAACCAACCCGTCCCTGGAATCTATCTTTGCGACGTGACCTCAAGACTCAATTTCCTCTGGGCATACTGGTAGGCTTTTCCTTCATGCATGTCAATCCGGTCTTGTATTGACTGAAACATTGAGGATCCCGATATTGATATTCGAAACAGTTGTTTTCGGCTTCATGGCGTACAAGGCACTGAGCAAATGGAAGAAACTCAAAATACTCAGACATGACCAAAATCCTACCGTTGGAGCCAAACTAATTGGGATCCTCTTCTATGATTCATTCACGTATTACATTTGGTTCGTTTCCGCATGGTACCTTGAATCATTTATCTGACTCTCGTGCCAGTGTTCTTGTGCTCTTCACGATGATGACTTTCGTCTTCCGGTATGCCTCCGTGAGTCTTTGATTGAACCACCAGTTGCATCGAAACTTAACCTGCTGTAGGAGAGCGTAATCGATATTAGGGGGAGTCAGAGTTGAGGCGAATCTGGATTCAGAGAGGATTCAGCGCGGATTCGCAAGTTGGATTCTGGCGCGATTCTGAGCGGATTCGCGTCGAATCCTGAAATCGCGAATCCATGTCGAATCGCCTTTCGAGCGGATTCGACTTGCGAATCCGATTCTCCAGAATCCAATTCGCAGTATCCTCACTTTGGGATCATCTTGCAATCATCTTTGCTGGCTCATTTCCATTATAGGTAGTACTGTACAGTTGTCTTCGGACATTGAATAAATTATTATACTCTACTCGTCCTCGTTCTCCTGTCCCTCAACCAAGCCTCAACATCAACTTCTGGATGCCAACCTCCTCAACCGCTCATGTAACTCCTCCGTTCTCCGGCGCCTTTTCCTTCAATTGCAGCAGGCGCCACTTCAAGTATTTAGTTGTAAGCAGGAGGAGGTCGCGAGCAGCTAGTCGACGGGCAGAGAGACGGGGCATTGTTGGGAGCAACCTGCAGCAGCCCAAGCCGAAGAGTTTTTTTTTCCTTCTTGGGTATGACAGTGATCCTGCCGAGGCTGCCGTGCTCATGCACCATGAGCCCAGGTCGGGTTTAATCAATTTGTATGCTACATGGAATCCAGGCAGAATCCTGTTCCTACGTGGGGTGGTCAGAGTTGAATCAGGATTCTGAGAGGATTCGACCGCGAATCCAGTTTGCGAATCCGCGCAGAATCCTCTCCGAATCCGATTTCCTCGCGACTCTGACTCCCCCTATTATGACCGGTCCCGTGTTTGCGATAATCTCCATCTTGGCGAATCGTATGCTGTTGAACTTGCCCACGACATATGATGCAGCAACCCATGAGTCAGATAATCTGACACCGCTCCCGAATGTAAAGCCAGGAAGCGAGCGAGGACTGCCTAAACATCCAACGGGAGTAACTGTGACACGTATCAGTGTGGTTTATTGAACCCATCTTTTTTTGTCTAGGCTCAGCCCTCTGAGAATCGATAATATTGTATTATATTGTAGCATACATGCCCTATGAGTATCGAAAACAGAAATTCTATCGTCACCTCGCTGTACACGTATTGGCGGAATATATCTCATATATCTACGCTGAGGCGTATCCGTTGTAAACTTATGACGATACACATACAGTACGCCGGATAGTACACGCCTGGTGGCATACCCGAAATCCCCGAAACGTGATGGTTTGTTTGCGACTGTGGGCGTCGCGTTCATGCCAGTCGTTGTCTCACCCTTGGCCCTCGTTTCCCTCGAGCGCAAAACGCACAGGGTATCTCAAAGGCATGTATATCTCAACTTCAGGAAACTGAGGGATTGAAGCAATCTCTCATTACCATCCAGTTGTTGGTCCGTTATTATATTTGGGCTGTCAGTCTCTTGGTTCGTATTTTTCTGGTGCACTGAGCTTTTTCACAGATGGCCACCGACGTATATTCCTGACTACAGTATCTGAGACACCCTGAAAATACGCCTCGCGACGAATTGTCCACTCCCAACTCGCGAGGAGCCAAGCTCAGAAATGGACCCACCGAGCCGGGTAAAAAATCACGCATTGCTACGGGGGATATACTTAGATAATAAATCATACATATCGGTGCGTACATGTCATACCCCCTTCAATTCACCCCTCCTGAATATTTTAATGCCACAGTCTCTCCTATCTCTAGTCCCGGACGCGATCCAAATCGAGAGTCGATTCTTTCGTCAAGTTTCGTGTGCTCTGGAATCGAAAGCCTGCGACAAGCTTATAGAATTTCTCCGTCCATTTTCTGCGCTTGGCTTCATCGAGATATCTCTCCCTCGAGTGGACGCACTTGATCTATGACGTCACTGCCCGACTTCCAATTTTCGTCGGGACATGCCGACTGTATGCACGAACAAGAGGAAGAAGATGATGGAAAATTGTCAATTTATTCCGTTAGACTTGTCTTCTCCATGGAGTAAGCTGTGAAACGTGAGCGGTCCCTCTGTCAGCTCCACCTCACGAATTTTCAAGAGATTTTATGTAGTTCTTCCTAGATGCCGAGAGGATCGCTTGAAAACTCTGCAACGGGCATAAGATCGCTGACGAGGCGATATTTACGGCAGGACCAATCTGATTATTATCTCAGGTCCACTCAGTTGACTCTGTAAGCTTCTCCATGGACGTGGTGCCTGGGATGTACCTGTTTCACATTGACACTGATGCAATAAGCCGTCTCTCTACCCTTGTCTTTCGAGGATTTTGAAGTCGATGAATCTGGCGATAAGCGATGTAGCAGGCCACCTTTTTTCTTGCTAGCTAGCGGATTAAAGCCCCCGAGGATTGGGCACCGACAGGAGCGGACTACGCAATCTGACTAGAACCAGGGACCCATCGGGCAACAGCGACGGTCTCCCTTAAAGATATAGTCTTGTTTCACCCACGAACTGTCAAACAAGAAGGCTTCTAATCGACATAGCCTAATTGCTTTATTTTCTCGGTCTCTTCGAAAGTCTGTCCTGGTCGGCACCGAGGGTTCCTGAAACATCGTCCGCTAAGCGGTCGACCTAATTCGCGATGCCACCAAAGAGACGGAATATGTCACGGGGTGTGAGAGGAATCTAATATTACGCCTGACTCATCAGCTCTGTTCAATGACCTTCTATGTCGATGCATACAGCCCGGATTATGATCATGCTACGCACCACTAGCAGCGAAGTGTCCGAAGGCAATCACCACCTCGCAACCTAAATTGAAAGAAGAACGTCAGGATCGATTGTCGTCAACCGATTAACTTTGTCTTCTCTGGAAAGCCTATCGTAAGGCTAACTCGTAGGCAGAACAAGAGCGCCTGGACGTTCGAGAACATCGAGGCATGCGAACCTGGCAGAAAAAAAACAAGACGCTCCACGTTCGAAAAATCCATCGAGATTCGATATCTTATATTCTCTTGGGTTGACGATTCTTCAAGAAGAGGAGAGCAAAACGTGAAACAAGACGATGCGCTAACCTTCTCGACTACACACTCAAGCGAGCGGGCGCACTAAATCGCCGATCACATACCCTTTTCTGCGTTCTCGGTTATCATAAAGAGCCACTTTTCTGTTACCATTCTGGGTCGCATCTCTTCGCATTGGAGGCCGATGTACATTTGGTACCGGTGGCGCCGGTGGTGCCTTCTCCCCTTTTTACGTTTTGGGTTCGAAATCTTGATCAATGGCGAAAAAGGTACCCGATTTGCATCCCCTTGATTGATTTTCCGGATGGCATAGCGACTTCTTACGAAAACTCCTCATGGGTTTACACGTCCATTGAAACCCTCTTACTCTTGTCACAATGAGAGGAAGCTGAACCTCGATAGTTTGGCGTTGCAAACTCTCTGGTACCTTGGCTGACTTTCATTGTCTAACCTGAAACTGCGTCCTGTTTCTACGTCATACACTCGCTTGCTGACTATGAGTACCCTTGCCTCTTGATGGCCGTCGTAGGATCGGTCAACGACTGTCGTATTGCGCTCGGAGTCTTGGAATCATGAAACCCCGAGGCCCGAGCGTCGCAGTTCTTCCCCGTACGGAGACCGCCAACGAACGCCGGAGCCTCCGACTCGCACGAAATCCGAACCCCACCACTCAACTCACCTTCCTCGACTCAACTGTCTTGTCCCCACATCTACAGCGTATATGCCTCGTGACACCACCCACATGGCCTTCCTTGGTCTTCATCCCTGATAAGCGCCATTGCTACGGAAGAAATCACAGCCTTGCCGTCCTGCCATCTTGCCATCATGGGTTCCCCCAAGTTTATGCTTCGCCTGGGACTCGACTCTTCCTAGCGTTCTATATAGAAAGAATCAAATTTGGGTCTTCGGAGTTGGGCCAGTTCAGGAACCGAGCTCGGTTCTTAGTGTCCGTGGGTGCGAGAGGTTTTGAATTGAATACAAGTATATACCAAGAGCGCGTGACAAGATTGAGCCCGGGTCTACAACGGTTAGGGTCTTGACATGCTCTCGTGAGTTCAGGGAAGTCGTATATTGAGGCACACCTCTGGGGATGATCATGATCGCAAAATATGACTTCATTGATCCTGACGAAGTTCATTCAAAGGCGAGGGGATTACTTGCTTGCACTACCCTTCGTTTGTAGCCTCGTTTTTGTAATGTCTTGAAGATGGGGGTTCACGCGGGGAATAAAGTGATCTTGTCTCTTCTATGTTAACTCTGCTTCTTCCGGGTTTGATCATGCACGAAGAAGACTGCTGATTGACGCTCGAATGATGATGGGAAAGTTAGATAACGGGACTATATGCCATGCCCATTCTTTGATGTCATGGCACGCGCTGAGGGAAGCTGTCTTGATCGTCGGATTGGTACGGATGAGAGGATTGGCATCTCAGTTCGCAGGCTCGCGGAGGCTGTCATATTCGGAAGGACTATGGTGCCATGATGATCTCGATGTCTTGAGCTCTAGGATATCGACGAGCGTTCCTTCTGCTAATCGAGGGCTGCCGGCTTGCACGGATGGATGATACCGAGAATCGAGGATTGATGACTTGTAGTTCAATTCTAGGGTAAGTATCATTCTTGCGAAAACTCGACCCCGTGTTCGGCCCTGCAGGTCTTCGTAGGAGAATCGCGAGAATGACGACCAAGACGGCCTCGTTGCTGGCCACCGTGATGTTCTGTTTCGAGTCTCGATAGCCACGATTCGTGGTCCTTGATCAAGGCTCTCGGTAACACATCAGGAATAAGGCTCCTTCGCATCCGATCGAAAAGAATTCCGAGATGCCATAAGCACAAGTTAGCAAGACGACGAAAATACAAGACCAGGCGTGAAAAGACTAACTTTATAATGACAACAAGGCCACTCAGATCTAATCGCGAGGCAGATCAGGTAAAAATCGCTAAATAAAGATGAAAGGGAGATTCGATACTCGTTGCTCGTCGTCCGCCTCGAACATCGAGCTTAGTGATGTATGGAGACTACCAGAACATCTGATGATTCCCACTGAGCAGAAAGTCAAGGGTCGAGAGAGCAGCGCTAGGACGACGAGTGTGGCCCGGGGTCAGATAAAGGGACTCCGCAGAAAAAAGGTCGATGGCTAGACTAGCGGTGACGAATGTGGCGCAATATGTTCGGCGTAAGGAATCATTCTGATCCGGGTTGATCGAGTTGAGCATGTGCCTTTTCCCATCGATAAAATACGCAGTACTTGGGCCGTGGCCATAGCGGGTAGATCTCCGTGCCTGCCGATCATCCGCGATAAGAAAATAAAGGGCGATAGCATGAGTGCCATAGCGCAGTGTATTGCAGTGGAATACCTTTGCAGTTAGAGATTGTATCTTGATATTGATAAGATAGCTGTGAAGAGAGACGAAGAGATCGCGCTCAGAAATGAGCTGTCAGAGGGAACGTACCCCAGAAGGGGTCTGATCGAGATTTGAGATCCAAATCGCGAATGGCTGGACCTGAGAACGATGTATTTGGGGAAGGTCGTTGTGAGAGGAACTGGCGACATTATGAAAAGTCGATGAGATCTTGGAATGAAATGAGATGAGATATAATAAAAATAATAAATCCAGGTACGAAATAACCTGCTTACAACGAATCGAAATTTTCACGACGACGATAAGCATTCAGTCGTCGATGCAGTATTCGGTCAAGAGGCATAGAGCAACCAGCATAGCGATTACTACGATCTCGAGGAGAGCACCACAAAGAAGAAGCTCATCGCCAGCCGCCCATAGCCAGTGACCATGCGGATATAATGTCCTCGAGAAGGCAGAGGTGGTCAATACATCGACTCGCATGGCACAGGGAAAATTCGCGAAAATAGCCTCGATAAACAGACTAACGGCTCGGAGAGAAAGAGAGTACAAGGCCAAGTTACAAACCCGAGAAGACGGCTAGGAGAACAAGAAAGAGAGATACAAGCCGTACAGAAAAAGAATAAGACTTGCCACAAGACGACCGAGCGTCGACGGCCTGGGGAAAGCATCTAGGATACCCGGATCTGCCTCGTTATCGTTCGGCGCCATGAGAGGGGACCGGGATGAGAAACGTGTACATGCAGCCAGATTTATAGAGTAGCTGCGACCCGGCATAGCGTCAATGCCATCGACACCCCGATACAAACTCCGCTCATCAAGGGGACACGGGACCGGCGGCTTCGGCTAGGAAAGTCTGGAAGCCAGCGCATGTTTGGTGGTGCTTGGTTTTCTGTTTGAGCATGTGGTCAAATCTCGCCCGATATGGGTTCCGGAGATGAATCGGGCGAAAAATGGGGATATTCGTGGGCGGAGGCTAAACTGCTCCCGAAGCTAGAAAATCCAGAAAATATTCACAGACTAGTTCGGAAACCTCCAGAGTGTTTCGTAAGTGTATATCGACGTAAGATGATGAGTCACAGAGCGAATTAGAGTGGTTGCCAGCAGCTGAAACAAGGAGAGAAATGTATTGAACCTTTAGTGGGACGGCCCAAGCGGGGCGGCAGCGCTCACGCCCTGATTAAAGTGACCCGATCGGAGATCTGTGTTTGGCCGTGTTGTGGTTTCCCTGAGCCAGAGTATAGCGGAAAATAGTCCCGTCAACCCGACACGGCTCCCCCGGGACTGGGACAGGCAATAACAAGCCATCATATTCCCGGCCACCCGTCCTTTGCTCCCTCGCTCTCCTCTTCTACTACCACTCCCTTACCTCTGTCGTCCTCGTTCTCCCTCTCTTCAACAGTCCCCTCCGTTCAACTTGGAAGATGCCTCGAACGCCAAAGTCCCCGACAACCTTTTCATCAAAGCGTTAGTGTCCCGTCCGAGCGCATATATTCCGCCGCTAGAATCTTATCGTTTTTAATTTCAGCCTACGAGACTTGCTGGAATGTTTCTACGCCGCCAATCTCTGAGGAACAGAATCAAACCATCGCATTCGCACCGAACATGACTGCCGATTCATTCCATTCGCTCGAGACCGACGGCTCGCTCTCCTTTATTTCCAGCACGCCATCGGACTTGCTCTTCCCCGCCCCCCTTGTCGATGACTATGAGACTCTTTCAAAGGCCAAACCACATCACGGCAAGAAAAGGAGCAATAACCACATTCCACGACCACCAAACGCGTTCATTCTCTTCAGGAGTAGCTTCATAAAGCAACAGGTGAGTCTATATTTCCGCCACTTACTTCGACTCTCTTGCCGTTCCATTGTCTCCGCCGGCATATTTGCATTTATTTGCACGTCCCGCTAGAAGTGCTGCTTCTTCCGGCGCTTCGACATCTTCGCACGGCATCTCTATACTTCCTTTTGTTCTCACGCTGACTTCGCTGTCACAGCACATCCCCGGCACGATCGAGGGCAACCACTCGCAGCTGTCAAAAATTGTCGGCGCCTGCTGGCAACGACTGTCGTTCGAGGAGCGCCAGGTATGGCAAGATCGGGCACGTGCGGTCAGGGCAGAACATAAGAAGAAATATCCCGACTATAGATTTGTGAGAGGAGGCGTACCTGGTGGTGGAGGCGGAGGCGGTAGCAGTGGCGAAGAGGTTACGACGAAGAAACCGGAGAGAAAGAAAATTCCCAAGTTCGTCAATACGACTGCAGACGAGGATGGCAAGACGAAGACGTTCACCGTAACGTCCAAGTCTGAGTCGAACGAACCTTCTTCTCCCACCAAGTCTCGCTCAAAGCGAACTCTCCCCCCTCGCCCTTTCGAGGACCCCCGTCGTTGCGAACAGATCGCCAGACTACTCGTGGCTGGACATAAAGGAGAGAAGCTCGAAGAGTTGGTGCGCAAGTTCGACGACGAGAACGGTTTCGGCGCATCTGCTTTCTTCAACCGCAAGGACTCTTTGAAGCTCACCGAGATTCAGACTCCTCAGTCTCGCGAGCTCGAAGCTGCTGGACTCGGTCGACGAAGCTCTTCGTGCCCTCCCGTACCCCAACAACTCCTGCCTACCGCCCAGTCGGCTTTCCCTACTCCTTCATCTCCTCCCGCCGCTCGCAAACCAAAAGCACTTCGTGCTACCACCTCCATGCCCCTTGGAGCGTCCGCCACTGAACCTTTCTTCGACGTCTCGCAGGCTGGGCAGTCTCCTTATCCCGAGCGTAATTGGAGGCGTCGTTCAGCCCGCAGTGCTTCTCCTCCCTCCTCCGCCACTCTCACTCGCTTCCCTCCCAATTTTGACTTCGGTCACTCCCAAGCCGTCGACTCCTCGCATCCATTCTTTGGCGGCTTCAGCTTCGAGACTGCCGAGTCGAGAGCACCGGAGCAATCCGCAGTCATGTCCCCTATTTCTCCTCTCGAACAAGAACAGGACCACGCAGATAACGCTTTCTTCATGTCTTGGAATCACTCTGCGCAGTCCTTGCCAGATTTCAATTCCCAGAATTCCCAGATCGCTATCCCGACTCTTCACCCATCGTTGAAGATCGAGACCGCTCTCACCTCACTCTCGGCATCGGCATCATCTTCCAGCCTCTCTTCTTACGCTCCTTCTCCCAGCCCCCTCACCGCGCAGTCAAATTACCTCTCACCTTATCTTGGTGTCCCATTCGACTCCGACTCAGGTCCATCAGCCGAATCATCCTCTCCAGGCCCATCCACTCCTTCATATTCAGACGACGACTTCTCCGTCCCTCGCAGTCCCACTGCACCTCTCTCCGCAACAGAAGAGAACCCCAATCTCGAGAACCTCGAGATGGATATCCACCTCGGTCTCGCGCACATGCACATGGGCGTCCTCGACTCCATCCCTCAACCTCCCGTCTCCGATTCTTCGTTACTCGATTACATGCAATTCTACGAGCCTAATACCTCGATGTCCCACGGCTCGCGGGATGCGCTTATGAATTATACGAAGGGTCTTCATCTTTGTGCTCCGACTTCTACTTCAGGCCCTGCGTCTCCTGTTCCTGATGCTCCTATGAGCGTTGGCATGAACGGAGATGAGAGTATGGATTATATGTCTGATATGCCTGGGTTCACTTCGGAGATGTTGAAAGAGCTTGGAGTTGAGGCTTATCAGCCTTCTCTCACCGGATTGCAAATGCTCTCCAGCCCCCTTCCTACTCCCACTCAAGATTCATTCCACTTCAACTATTGATCGCCCACCTCGTCGTCTCTCGAAACAGTTCCCGAGATCGAATGTACATATGAACGTCACTGCACATACGGAAAGTTCATACACTACCCCGTCACTCATTTAATCGCCGACTCCATTTCCAATCTCATTCCAACTCAATCTCGCCTCTCGCCTCCACAATTCATCTTCTTGTATTTTTACTTGACCTCGACTCGCACGCTCGGACCGCAGTGCGAGCTCCACCGCTACGGATTGGGTATCCCAGCCTTGTACATGCAAAAATTCACTGTATCATCCATTCGGTCCGTTCTGGAACCCATTCCGAATATCTATTCTCGACCTCTCTCCGTCTCTCTTGTTGTCACTGTTCTTGTTGTTGGAAATCACCCTTGTGCTACCATTGTGACACCTCGTAACAACACTCATGCTCCCCTTTGCTACTTCATTAACCCAACCTTTCACTTTCACAACTAAATGGGACGATCCTATACACCCTTTATTCTTCGATGTTCATACAACCCCTTTTTTATCTGTATATACCTTTGTCTCTTGATTGTTTTCCTACTCTGTTGTTCTTGTTGGATTGGCTACGGAGGATTCTACGAAGTTGTCCGTTGTTGTTCTCTTTTACTTGTTGTTCAACAAATGTTCAATAGCTATCTTGTTTACTTAGACTTGTCTCGAAAGAAATAACAGTTGAATATCTTTCATACATGGAATGCTTACAAAACCTGAAATACTGAACACGACAATAACAATTCTTTCATGGCACGTTCGACACTTCCCATCGCGTCGCTGAGCATATTACCAGGCCGAGAGCTAGATCCACCAGCACTCGGACACGGTGCAGGAACGCAGAAGCTATCCATATCCAAACTCGGGTACGCATCTTCAGGCATACCATCCTTGTAAGGAAGCTCGTCATCCGCCGCCTCAAATATCTGCAGCCAACGGGATTTAGGACGATGGACACTTTGACCACTTTTCCCTACCATCGTTCCGTATTGTATCAGCAATAGACAAAACGAGATTAAATTATGGGGTACTGACAACGTTCGACTAATGCACGAAAAGCGGCATCCTCTCGTTCCTCGCGCGCATGGTCCCGCGCTTGGGAGAGGCATTGAGAGCATGAGGATGCTGAGGAGATAGTTTCTTCGGTACATAGACATGAGCCTCGTATTTCTCCATTTTTGGAACAGCGAGTATATGCACTTGAGACTGGTTGACACAGGGCGGTGCACTGGACGTTGGATCACGAGTCAGCGAGCCGGTGGTCTGATTTACGGGCGGGGGGAATTAAACATACGGATGAGGGAATATAGTCGAACTTTTGGAGTGGAGGTTGAGGCCGGAAGCACGCCTCTGCATGTACTCGGTGCTCTCATTAGCCTCTGTACCCATACTGGTAATCAGAATGCTCACCTTCCTGTAAGTATCCAAGAAACATGCAGAACAGAATGAACGTAGTGATTACAGATGCAATCATTCTGAGAGAGCACGCCATGTTAGCGGGGATCAGAATCAAACAGACGGTCAAGTTGGAATAAATACGACTTTGGCTGACAGCTTCTCTACTGCGTAGTGTCCTGTGCTTTACGGCAGGTTCTTAATGAATAGTGACAGTGTCTTCACCAGCTGAAATGAACGCGCTCATTTTAAAGGAATGTCATGAACGCCCTTGCTCCTGCTCGGCTGTGCTGGTTTCTCAAGATCTCAAGCTTGTCAGTCTGTCGAGTTTTGTACGCTAAATATGCGTACCCCAAGAGGATGGCTGCATTTCCCGTCCTATTGGAGGAATATCATGATTCGAGCGTATCTCAGATTTTTGGTGACAAATGTCTGCAGCGCCGATCTCAATCTCGTGTTCGAATACGATGAGGGAGGTTGCAAGGTCTACTCGGCCCTAAGCGGATTTAGCCATTTCGGGCTGACATAATTATGTAATACATCCCAATATGGTAAACACGTACCCTGTAACCGAGTCGTGAGTACGCGTGAGTTGATGCACTCATGCAAGAATGTTTAGAAACCCTCAGACGACACGAAAACTATGCGACATGACTATTATCAATGGCAATGCATCGGCTCGTCGGGCCTCTCGAATTTCATAGTCTGCAATGTGGGAACATTGCATTCATCTCGATGTGCCAATTCGTACGTGGCGGGTAGATTCAGAAGCATACGATTTGCGAGGACGGAGATGATGGCGAAGGAAGGGCCATGAGCAGTATTGAAGACGTTTTCCTGAGGAGGGCATGTTTATATCAAATCCGAGGATGACCTCGGGATGGACTTACAGACGTGTATCGGAAGAGAAAAGTCAACGTTGTGAATACTACAAGGACGCTTCGAGAAGATCAGAGTGGGTTCAAGAACAAGTTGAACGGAGAATCACTGACCTTACAAAATAGATGAAGGAGTCGTAAAATAATATCGCCACCATCTTCTCACCGATCGATGGACTTGCTTTTGGCTGTAGCAGTCTGACTCCCCACTGATTGAGTGCCTTGTGTGCCATGAGCGCGAACACGACGCTCTCAAAAATTAAGATCGGTATCCTGAGGAAAGCTTTAGGGAGTAATTTCAATTATAGAGGGGAGATATCCTGACCAATATGCCCAGATAAATTTAAGCTTTGCAGTCACATCACAGATATAGATTCCGGGAGCGGGCTCATTTGTCAAAGTCCCTGTAGATATCTCAGAGAAGTGCACATTATGACCCCGAGATGGGCACCTTTAGTAGCTTGGACCTGCATGCTGAGTGTTGCCGTGGCAGCCGTCGATGTGCACAGGAGAAGGATAGACAGATATATCAACAGACGTCGGTTGCATTCGTATACAGCATAGATCCTGTATGATAGGATCATCTGAATGATGAAAATTTCCGCAGTATCTATAGTGCCCGTAAGTGACAAGATATTCGAGTAGAGAACGACTTACGTGTCCCGCTGGTCCAACTCCCTAGCCAATATTGACATCTGGATTCATCATCGCTAGCAGGTAACAATAATTTTTGATGCCGCACAGTACCTACAGCTGTAACAAATTCAGTGGAATTCGAGCTCATTAATGACTGACGATACATTCACTGAGGGCCGAGGTAGAGATTGCACTGTTCCGACATCATGAGTTGGAGAGTTTCTTTCGGGGCGGCGCACTAACCTACGACGTTGAGTAGCTCCGCGATGATAGGCAGGTATCGACTCTGACGTTGTAATCAGATTGAGAAGCATCATGACACTAATGGAGTACTTACAGTAAAATATAAAATCCTTGGAATGCTGAACTCCAGTTTCTTCTCTGTCAGTCAGACAAATCGCGTTTCTTCGAATGTCCACACAACATACCCAAAAGTATTTCACTTCTCGGTCGAACGTCAACATCCAGTCATACAAGAGTACAGCAAGCGCAGCTACTGATCATGCACTGTGAGTTTGAATGGACGAGAAGAGCGACATCCAACACACCTTTGGTTTGCTCTGCGACTGTGTACTGCTCGTACGCGTTGATCAGATTTTGGTTGAGGTTACCAGGAGTCATTTCTTGAGCGAGAAAGAGTACCGTCCATCATCTTACGGACGTCTAGGGTTTTGACTCAACAAAACGGGCCAGGGCGCCGTAGTTCGGGGAATTGGTCACACTGGAAAAGAAGGCTCGATTGAATCGACAGTCTTCGAGTTCTTTGCATGGCCACAACGGCGGGATTTCTCCTGAGGATCAGATGAGTATCGGAGAGCCGGATTTCTACCTGAACTGCAACAAAGCCCATTAGGTAATAACCCTCAGTGAAGTGAGATGCGATTATACGTGTTTCAACCCGCATGGGGTTGCGTCGTCAGCCAACCATGGCAAAACATGAGCCTGGGTGAATTTATTCCTAAAAATAGCGCATCTTCATGGGCGAAGAGGCTTGGTCCATGCTAATTGTGGTATTCGTAGGTGGTAGTCTCACTGTCATGCGCAACGAGAGTGGTCAGTGGGTTGACGGTAAGGTACGGTCGGGATGTCGGAACATTCCTCGGACCATCACTGGCAGGGTCTTAGTCGGCTGAGAACAGCGCAAACCGCAGAATCAACTGAGATTCTTCGATATCCTATGGGCTATCTAGGTATTACTGTAGGGTTGATCAGACATAGGAGAAGTGCAATGATATCAGGATATTATTATTTTCAGGACAAAAGCATGGTATGGTTTCCTACACAGCACTATGAGTATCTTTCCAACCTTCGACAGCAGAATTTCGGGTGACATGAAACCAGGCTAGTAATTAGGGGCATCGATTGAGTCGCCACTCAACTTCTTTGACCTTGCAACGCCTGTCCCAAGTCCAGATCAAGCACTCAAGCTGAGTTAGTCTTCAGATGGAAACATGCCTGAATACATGTAAGAGCGCAAGAGCCCATCAGGTGTCGTGGAAGTCTGGATATCATCTCAACTCATTAGCGCTCTCGGTGGATTACAGGAGACGAGCATGATAAGGAAGACAAACGGCAGCTGCCAGGAAGACCATGTCCGCCTCGATAGTGATGCATTGCAAGTACAAGAGTTCGATCCAATTCTAAGCCATAGCTTTGAGAAGCGCTGATGCCAGCGCATGCATGAGCATCACACAGGGCTACCGCTAACTTTCACATTGGGATTCCAAAGGCGATCGTGAGTTGAGTTCGCTGAAACTTGCGCAAAGTTGATGACACCAACGACTTTGAGAGGGCTTGAGTTGCATTGGATGCCTTCATTTTCGTCTTTTCTCTGCATCCACGTCCAAATTCAGACGAATATGCCAGTGTTACGGCGTCATTGCAGCCGAACTTGGAGCTGGTGTTGCCCTCACAGTTTTCTTGGCGAACGGGAGGGAGCCAGACCGAATTGAGCGAGAAATAAAATATTCCAAACTGCTTGATCCATGGCGGCAAGAAAACCCAATATGCACTGAGGGAGTATAGATCTTAAAGCAAGCACCTCGTCGTCGAGGCTGCGAGAAAGCGAGGCGCCGGCGGAGCTGGAAAATTCTCACGGCTTATTACAAGCATCCATGACGTTCTTGGGCAACTGGTTCAAGAAGGTACGCATATTCTGCTCTACCTCACCGCAACAACATTCTAACCTCTCTCCCTAATGAATCATTGTTTCTTCATTAAACAAAGAAAGACTCGGACGACTATGAAGCCATACTTCAATCACTGAAATTGGAAATTGAAGCGCGTCAGACTCGACTGTCTGAGATCCGACTCAGAGAGCGACGCGCGACGCTCCTTATCACTTTATATACCCTTGCGGCTTGGGTGGCTTATGTTGGAGTTTGGTATACTGGGATATTACCGAAGTTTGGTCCCGTGGGTCGAGGCGGCAGGGAGACGAATTTAGGGAAGACTTTGCAGGGACTACCTGTGGTTGTTGGACCAGTACTGTGAGTCGTTTCATTCTTGTTTAATGGTATCCCGCTAACGCTAGCCATTCCGGAAGTGTTCTTTTCATCAGACGACTCGTTCAACTTTGGTACACGCGTAAAGGAAACGCCGAAGGTACGATGGATTCTCGACTAAGCCCGCGAACTGCGCACTAACGCGACTTACTATACAGAAAAGCACCTGAAGAAGTTGATGATCAAGCAGCGTAACACAATCGAGGAGATCAAGAAGAAGACCAATTACTACAGCACGAAGAATTTAATCGAGCGATACGACGAACCGTCAACTCCCTCCAGACCCTCTGCGCAAGCACCCCAAACCCCGGTCGGTTTAAGACAAAGACCACAAGGGGCTGCTTCAGCTTCAAGACCTAACCCTCCCACACCCATCAATCCCAATACACCCGTTCGACCGAACGGCTTTCCGCCCTCCTTGTCGCGTAAGTCTTCCGATGATCGTTCCCGGAGTCTCTCACAAACTTGCGCTACTCTAGCTGCACCTCAACCACTCCCTCCTCCCCGGAAACAATGGTACGATAAGGTAGCGGACGCGCTTCTGGGTGAGGACGACGCCAGCTCAGGGGCACATTCACGCTACGCCCTCATCTGCCAAAACTGTTTCTCACATAACGGTCTCGTGCGAGAAAGCGAATGGGAGACAACCCGTACGTCATAATCCTTTCCTCCGCCGGAAAATATCTCAAAACTGTGTATAGAATACAAATGTCCAAAATGTGGTTTCTTCAACGCTTCGCCGAAATCGAAGAAAGCCGGAGCAAATACTCTTGCTCCACCTGGTGTAGCTGGACTCCCTGCATCTCCTGTTGCTTTAGGCGTCTCGATGTCACAACCCGGGCGTCCGCGACCGTCGTCACCGCCCGAACATCCTGGAAAGGTCGTCCCCTCGAATAGTCTAGAGTCACATCCGGAAGCGGTTGATGATTCGGTGAACGAAGGGGATAGTGTGAGAATGGAGGTTGACACCAGTCCGAGTAAGGACTGAAACAGAACTTTTTGATAATCGCCTGCGTTCTTATATATTGATCCTACATTTGAATATTGCTGCGACTATATGGTGGTCGAATGGCTTCCCTGATTCCAGTACTCGGGCAATCGCAGTGCTCTCCCTGCCTGACTAGTTCCTACATGTACTCAAATTGAATGCCAGTATTTGGGGCTCCCGACTTCGCTCTCAACAGTGAACATGATCTGAATGCGTCTACGAGGTGCCATCAGCCTGGCTCTCATTGTACATTCAGACTTGCCATGCTTACCAAAAATTTTAAACTCCCGAGCTGGGCTTGCAACGATCCCCACTCATCCCTATCATCATTGTCAGGATACTTCTGTTGCATCTCTAGACCCTTGTTCCTCATTTTGCGGCTAGCCAGAACAGATGACGTCAACTAACGAAGGAGGGAAGACGGCGGCAGCGCACTTAATCTCTGTAAAAGCTTCCTTGAACGTTATTTCTTTTTCGACTCCGATCGAAGTCAGCACTAATCCGTCGTGGAATATCGTGGCATACCATTGACGAACGTGCTGCAGAATGCCTATGCCAGCAGGATTAAATTCGACTACAAACGGGCAGTGCGTAGATAGCAGACGCACATCAGTCATGAATCCGCCGACGCGGGGGGAGCCAAACGCTCGCTTCCCATCTGAACAAGCACTCCACGAGACCTATCACCAATCAGTCACAGATGCCCTCTGGCCCCTTGAGCCAATCGAGCGACGCACAACATCAGGTCTTTCTTGCGCTTCCTCAGCTTCATCCAGATGAGGCTCTGGTGATGCAGCGTGTCGGTAAGGCGGAATCTTGCCCTTTAACATGATATATTCGAGCGAGCTCCCTGATTCTTGGCGTTGTGGACCGGATTTGGGTAGACGGAGGTTTGTCACGGATTGATGCATCATCTGGTTTACAATAGGGAGCGGTTCATGTAGTGGGAGGGGCGTTGCATTGCTAGGTTCAGGCGTGTCATTCGAGCCCTCTTCTATTACTGGAGACAAGGCTGGTGCTCGTGCATCGACGATGTGTGGAGATGATGGAAGTGGCATTGCCGGTTCTGCGTCTGGAGGAGAAACTGGGGGTTCTCGCGGAGGTTCAACATTGGGAGGTGAAACGACTTCATCGCTATGCTCCGACGTTGTGGATTGTCGGAAGGAAAAGACGCGACCGAGTCGAAGGAAGGGTCGAAGGAGGATCGACAAACATCCTGTAGCCTCCTCAGGAGGTTCAGGTTCAAGCACAGCAGGAGCTGGGGTGAGTCTAACACTCGGAGGCTTTGGTACTGTTGCCGCAGGCTGATCGGCAATAAGCTGAGCAGGTATTGAGACTTGATCAGGAGCAGAATGGCTGAGAGGAGAATGGGACCGTGGTGGAGAAGAAGAGCGGGAATGGGGTGGAGATCCAGTTGGAGAAGGAGAAGAATTACGAGGAGCTTCAGTTTCCGTAATGGCAGGTGCCAGAGGTGACCGAATGTGGACTGATGGACCTGCGGTTGAGCTTTCTCCGGAATGGGGCTGAGGATGAGGATTCTTGTCGCTTTTGTCTCGTAAATCAATGCTGTGCCACGTGCTTTGTCTGCTCGGCCCAGGAGCTTTCTTCTCTGCACACGCTCCTAGATTCATGAGCCATACGTCAGCGAGATAGGATCAATCATTGTTCGAAGGACGAACGGCATTCCGACCGATGTAAGTCGTCCTTCGAGTCGGGAATCATAAGGCGATTGCAGTGATGATGAGGAAGATCTGTCCGACTGTGAGTTATTCCTGCGATCAGAGCAAGACCCAGACGGACCAAGCATAGTGCCAGAATTGCACGCATCAATTAATGCCTAATTGAATCATTAACGTCACAAGGTGTCAGCTCGATGAAAGGCGTACGGTTAATCGACAGCCGGAAGGTAAATTTCCGACTAATATTTTGTTGAGATTCTGGATCGACATTATAGACCACATGGTATCAACGAAAACAGCAGCTTACATTGTCCGTCACTCCGGCTTTCGATATACGATGCTAAGGGAAGTGGGATGCAGTCAAAAGAAGCCCAATCGACTTGAGTGTGGCAAACTACACACATCCAGAATTTCCCGGCGAAGTTTAATGCTTTTATCATCTGATGAATGTTCCTTTGACCCCACATCTGACCCTGCACTTTCTCCCACAGGATCAGCGGGTAATAAGAGACCTAGCAAAAGGGTGAGCTTAGGAAGAAGGCGATTGATAGTCCACTCTGCCAACGTACGTTCATTGAAGCCATCTGTTTCGGTTCCCGTGAAACTTTGCACTTGATCACCGTGACCAGCAACTGTCATGAAAGTTGGGTATCTGGAGCTTGAACATGGAAGTGTCACCTAGGCTAACTTACAATAAAAGAATAATTGATCCCCTGCTCTAGCTTCGCTGACGAAGTCCTTCAATTTATGCAATAGTTCCCCTCGATTGGGATACGATCCTTTGTCGAAGATGAAGATGATGTCCTGTTTAGCGTAACCAAACCGATCTACGCGCTTAGATCAACGACTGACGGACGTGCGAAAACAATTTCATTAATCGAAAGTAGATCTGCTTACCTTGTAAGAGACGTCCAACCCTTTCAGCATCTCTATGCGTTCCCAGAAGCGGCACTCCTTCTTCTTTCCTAGCTTCATAATTGAAAGCTACAAGGAGAGCTCTTTTGCGTCCTCCCGAAGCAGCCTGCTCCTCGGGCTTTCCAATTTGAGACACCTCGTCTACAGCCACCTTCTCTTTGAGTTTATCGTCGATATTCTCAAAAATCGTTGTCGGGAGTGGCTGAGAGACAGCAGATGGCAAGGCGACCTCTGAATCGTCCATAGTCAGAGAGACTAATCAGACCACCGGGGCGTTCGGTGGGCTGCTTCGAAAGGAGGCATTGTCTCATCTGAAGATGTTGCATTCGTTTGTCAGCCAGGAACTGAAAGACACTTTAGTGTTACTCGGCACCCAGAAAGAAGAACTGTCAGAGGTCGGATGTGCCCTTTCGCACGAAGCCGAGCGCTTTGCTGGTGAGCCGCGGTGCCTTCGAATATAGTCACGGTGTTGAACAGATAATTATCGACGATGAAGTCAAGAGGATACAATTTACAATGCCTCCAAAGATATCTAAAATAGAGAAAACCGGATAAACGGAGTACAGAATAAATGAGAGCCAGCCTCATATCATTTTCTACATGCGCTATGGTCTCCAATAGTGTGGGTACATCAGTAAATCCTTCCCAGGATGAAGGCCTTGAGCACCAAGATACTCCTCAAATGCAAATAACATCAGAATGAGTCTATAAAGAGATGAATATTACGCCCGTCAAGGAAGGAACGACACCTAGACACCCACCAATGTTCTATAACTCCCCAGCTGCGCCTGCAACGAGCCCCATTCCTTATAAGTCCCTGGGTCAACCTCTTCAGTGGACGGGTATTTCTTTTGCATCTCTATTCCTTTCGCGCGCAGCCTCCGACTGTTCGTAAAACGTGTCAGAATGGTTCATCCGATCATGGGGGATTGAATCCTCACTTTATTTCTAGGAATGCTTGTTCGAAGGATAGGTCCGGGTTGTCTGTAGTGCGATTGTGTATTTAGGAATCCGGTTAGGGGTCTGCATGTAGCTTACTGAATGTGTTACAAAAGGCCTGGGCGAATATCAATGAGCCTTAATCAACAAACCTGACAGATAAAACTTACCTCAGTCATATACCCACCCGATTTCGATCCGAAAGTCCGCATTCCATCCCGACAAGCACTCCAACACACCTGCACCCTCATAATTACGGGTCAAAATCACATCATCCAAGGAGAGAACGCACCACGTCCGCTTTCAATCGTTCTTCGGCTTCGTGATCCCTCGACTGACGCTCGGGAGATCCACAGCGTCGACGGAGAGATATCTTTGCTTGCTCGAAGGGATTGAGAGAGTCCTTCGTGTCATGGCGGGTTGGGGTTCGAGGTGTTGCAGTATCGTTCTCGGGTGCGGCAGGGTGGGTGGGTGTGTCTGAGGGGGGTTCCGTAGGTTTGATACTGGCGGAGTCATTTGAGGGCGGGTCTTGATATCCTACTCGTGAGAATGCGTTATAGACCCAGGAAAACGGAGCAAAGACAGTTGAGAGAAGTCCGGTAGACTGCTCGTTGGTGGACGTGTTGTCATTGACATTGACAGATGGAGGGGCCGGAGAAGGGGAAGGAGTAGGAGTAGGAGTAGGCGCTTCAGGCTGTGTAGGTAGGGCAGAAGAAGATAGTGTGTTGATAATCGTGCGGAAGAATCGAGTCTGGCGGGGCGCTGTGAAGCTGTTCCAAGTGTCTTGTCTCTTTGGTTTAGGAAAGATGCCTTTCTTTTCGGCGCATGCCTCTGGTGTCGAATATGGATGAGAATGTTGCTGGGTGAGGGGGGAATGAAGAAACGCACTGCAGGGCTGAGGAGACGGGGCCTCTAGTAGAAGCAAGTGAGTCTCAGGCCCGCCTCGATATTCTAAGGAGAGATACTCTTACCTGGGAGACCAACCTGAGGGTCCTCGATATGATTACAATGATAGTGAGGGAGATCTAGATGGGCAGATTTCAGCACTCTGCTGCATGCAATATTACAGTAGCAAAGTACCGAGCATCGTGCCCGAATTGCAGGCATCAATTAAAGCCTACTCCGTCAAGGTACATGAAGTTCTGATCATCGCGCCAGGATTGGGTAGCCACTTACGGTCAATCGACACCCGGCAGGCAACTTTCGGACCAAAATCTTGTGAAGAATCTGAATTGGTTGCAACACTATGAGTGAGGGCATAGTGGGACAAGATCGACTGCTGACGTTGTCTTTTAATTTCCCTGTCGCCTTCGAGAACTGGAGGTCGGAAGTAGCGTTAGACAAGGTCGGAAGAGGCAGAGCTCATGTTACATACGGCTGAAAGGTGACTATCGTCCTTCAACTCGTCGTCACGCAGTCCTTCCTCTAGTCGATCGATGGGCGCTGTCGGGGGCCAAACCGGGGGATCAAAATCGTGTGTCGGCGTGCATATCTCTATAGAATGGGGTCGACAGTCAAAAGAACTCTCAGCATTAGTTTTTGCATGATGAAGCGCATACCTTCATCGTGATCATCGGTTTCCGTGCCGGTGAAATTTGCCACTTGATCTCCATGCCCCGCAACTGCGACGATTTGTAAATAAGGCATGAACGGGGTGGCAACTCCTCACAGTAGAAGAAAAGCTGATCTCCTGGGCGAACACCCGAGACGAAATTTAGCATTTCACGCCGTACAGTGACACGACTATGCAACGCTTCTGCTTGCTCTTGACGGTCAGTTATCCGTTTGATATTTTCTTCGAGGTAACCAAATCGTCCTATAGCGGGTTAGTGGACTGATGTAATCGATCGATCGTGGATATGGATACTTTTGAGCAGATCGGCAACTCTAACTGCATCTTCATTTGTCTGCAATGCCCAGCCCTCCCCTTTCCGATTTTCGTAGTTGAACGCGATGAGCAAAGCTCGTTTGATCGGCGGACGATCTTCCACGTTCCTTGCAGGCCGTTTTCGGAACCAGACGCTCGATGGCCCTCTTCTCACATTAACATCAGATTCGTCGTTCGGCGGTTTCGCAGAGTCTAGAGGGGGCGGTTGAGATAGAGTAGGTGAAGCAGGCAGGGCGGGCATGGTTGTGGTAGCAATTTCAACCCCAGTACTAGTGCGACTTTATCAGCCCCCCTGGCGCTCAGCGGGCTCTTCAGCGCTGCCATGAGCTTCTGAACCTGAGTTAGAGAGCCGTTGTCTCGATTCAATCGAGCAGCTGGTCAATTTGTCAGCCAGGGGTAATTCGCAATTCGGCTCTTTGCGGAACTGCTCCCCGGAATACGCCGATCTCTGAATGCGAGCCCACAGTTCGAACCTCCGTTCTCTCATTCCTTTCTATCAGCAAGATAAATCAGTCGGGTCAGATTTCCCTGAGAAAATCCGCGTTCATTTTCACCAATTCATTTTAGCCAGACTGTCGCATTGGTGAGCAAGAAGGCGCCCCAACAGAAATTAGTCTCAATTTACTTTGGCGCCTTTTGTTGGATTTAAGCATGAACTCGCTGCTCGCAAGTCGTTAGTTTCAATGGCTGGCTTGGTGACAAATTATGGAGTCGAACTGTGGTGGTAGTCTGGCAGCAGCACCAGCATGTGTCCAGCGCCCATGATGGTCCGTCCAATACAGTCATGTCATTTGTAGGTTTCTAAACAATCTCCACAAACAAATACCTTACCCTGCTAACGGTTATCGTCTCCTTGTCATCCTGACCTATGCTAATTTCGAAAGTTTGCGAGGCGGCAGAGAACATATACAAGTATATATTCTCACGTCAGCCGTATATGCGTATGTCTTCGCACGACCCGAGCGCTGAGCGCGCATCGCGCCACGAGAGTAGGCTAGTGCTCTCCTTCTCTGATGCAACCAATGACGATAGCAGCTCATCTGATGCCTCATCACGATTCGAGACTAGCCTGCAGTGTGAGTCGTATCTATGACGGCGAGACGATGCCTCGGAAAAAACTAAAACTCTCATGCATATTCTCATCGAGTCGATCAAACATTGTTTGATGCGCAGTCAAGTTCGCTCCTTCCCCTTTCCCGTTTTCTTGTAGGAATTTACATTAGGGACTAGGTCATAAATCATAGGACTATTCCTGAGGACCCGAAGAACGTAGGCATTCCAGTATAACATGAGTTTAGAGGCGCAAAGAATCCATCGAAATCCCAAAACTCTCAAAATTGCTCCTAGATCTCGTGGGTGCAGCCTCATTGGTGTAGATCTGCTTCGACGTTCGGTCATCTTCCGCAATGGCCGGACTGTCTGATGTGATCATCATGATAGGTTCTCTCCTCGCATATCCTCTGCCTTTTATTTCCTGACATTCCCAGCCGCACAATCATCTAACTGGGAATTTTCATGAAACAGTCCCCGGTAACACTCTCTAGGTGGGAGAAGTTCGACAATCAGAATATTTAAAGTGAGGCTGCGATGTCAAGATGGAGAACCCTTCCCTGGGAGGCGCTCGATCTGCTTTCAATGTCGACTTTGACAATTCTCTTGGACGCGCTCATCAATGAATACAGACTTTACACGATAGCCAAGCAGACAAAAGGCGCGTACAAATACCCTGTCAAGGATTTCAAATTCAGCACTTATATGTATTCCGGCAGTGGCGGCGCTCGCGCTGCTCCTTTATGATTGGATGTTGACTTTCGATCGAGAAGTCAGTTATATATGGGTAAGTCGTCGAGCGGGAATATAGACTCGCCTAGACTTATGGGGTCTCAAGAGTAGGGAAATCAGCGTACCGAACGTCTTGTATTGCGCAGTGAGTAATGTCGTAGATTATTAGTTATTACTCTCGATGTTCGAGCAGAGTCGATACCTTCCCATTATAGCGGAAATATTCAACGTTACTGGTGAGGAGAGAGATACAATTGATTGAGATCCGTTCCAATCCTTCTGATCAATAGTACAATCGATACCGCGTCCGTCCTATCAGGTGCGCCACTCGGCTTCAGATTTGGGTAAATCTAATCATAAGGAAGCTGTATGTTTACTAGGAACATCGAGAGTAGGAGGAACTGACTAATTTGACACTGCGACTGTTTCAATATAGATGTATGCTGGTATCCTGGTTGTTTCCTCTATGTCCTTCAATGAATTGTCCTAGGTCACTATTGGCTTGCAAATTGGCTGCTCGGAACCCGTAAGTCGCACCACACCTTCGATGTTTATCCCTCAATAACGTCCACCAGAAACGGCTGAGATATTCATCGTCGAGATGGTCCTAGCCTACCGAGTTTACGCAATATATGGATGCAACCAACGGCTTTTACTCGGTCTTTCTTTGATTTTACTGTGTACTTCGACGGCAGCAATTGCGACGGCCAGCATGCAAGTCAGAGACGCCAACGGTAATTCATTCATTCACCTCGTGATCTCCGTTGAACTGTTCGTAGGTATTCTGACGAATGAACCCGTCCCCGGAATATTTCTTTGCGATGTCACGTTCAAGCGCAATTTCTTCTGGGCATACTGGTTTGTGATTGCGGGCCTGTCCCTTCAGAAATTCCGTCTCTTGACATATCCTCTCAAGGATTCCTATTTTAATATTTGAGACCATTGTTTTCGTGCTTATGGCGCACAAGGCAATTAAAAAGTGGGGAATTAAGATCCTACAACCAGAGCAAAACCCTACCCTCGGGGAGAAGCTGGTTGCCGTACTCTTCTTCGACTCCTTCATTTTTTATATTTCGTAAGTGGATATATTCTTTTTTGGCGTCTTCCATTGACCGAGTGCGCTGAAAGAGTTCTTTCGATCTTCACAACAATGACCTTCCTATTCCGGTTTACGTCCGTAAGTTATTCCAAGCCTTGCCGACATCTTATAATCAAGAGAATTTGTGATTTTAGGAGGATGTCTTCAACACGGCACTTGGCCTAACCTTTGGACTGATATCCATCCTCGCAAATCGCATGCTTCTAAACCTCCCAGCTTTGTACGATAAGACTCGACTGGAAGAAGGCACTCCAGATGCGACGCTAAGCCTGGTATTCGCTGGTCATCAGAATCATGTAGATGTTTCCGTCTCATCTGAGTCTTCTGAGACGGTGGGACCTTGATTCTTCGAAGTTGGAGAAGAAACCCTGGGCGGAAACTCTAGGGCGTGAACTGTGTTGTTTATTTTACCTATGATTATCTTGAATGTTCTGGTTAATTTAAGTCTCTTTTCCGGATGGATATTCGACTCAGTGCGTCCATAGAACGACTCCGATGCTGTGGATTGTGGGATTCAGAGAGGCTGTACGATGGTGCTATGTGCACCAACGATGGCGAAAACAGGGGAGCTTATTACAGGGCTCACTGATGGGCCAATGTCAACCTGGAAGCATCGTGCTGTTGAAATAAGAGCTAAAGACCTTTTTTGGCTGCCGAATCTAGCTAGCTTTACGATCTGACTGATCGGTGACCCATGAACCGACTAATGCCACTGCGAAGGCTCTGCGCTATCCTCCACTTAGAGGTTGCGAGCTAGAGTAAACGGAGAGGTCTTCGAGTCAGAAAATACAGTGGCTGAATATTCCTTAGCATAGCCTGTATCAATGAATCCACCGACGAGTCGCGGCAAAGAATCAAGACTAGAAGCCTGTTCATATAAGAGAGGGTTTGAAAGGCATCGGATCACGGCACGTCTTCGCTCACGCGTCGTTCAAGACGGACAGCTTGGAGCTCTGCTCAGGAAACTAATGGTGCCTCCGAGTCGGGGAAAAGAACTGCAAGAATTCGAAGTAGGCGGCATTGGGTCGCCAGAGTACTCAGAGCGACACAGCCCTTTTGTCGTGAATTGAAGGGTCAGCTGATACCCAATACGACATAGGAGCTTTCAGATGAAATAACCTGACCCAGTTGAGGACAGCGATGATGGTCGTGCGACAACCAGCCACCCGTGGGCAGCATTCGCTCGGCACGCTCGGGATTCCGTGAAATCCAATTGGCGCGCTTCTCGGATGTGACGGTCGGAGTTACCTCATATGTCGTCAGTTATCGCTTCGACAAGTTGCTTCATTGTCATCTCAGCTTGCGTGCTCGAAGCTTATGTCGCTCCTCTTTCCTAAAGAAATCAGAACCAGAAGCTAGCTCCTATATCTTCCACACGGCCTTCTAGTTGGGATGTAGGTCATTCTCTTCCTGCGAACTTTGACTGGGATGGGGTTCTCACTTTTCTCGTTCAGAAATTCGCGACGAAATGAGCAGGAGCAGTTGCAAGAACCTGTAGATGAGCATGGGCGTAGTGCGTCGGTGGCATCGCACGGATCGGAATCCGAGGGTCAACATGTCGATGGAGAGAAAATTGCTGTCGACGAAGAGCTAGATAAATCGCCTGGCGAACTGACTCTCGAAGAAGGTATGTGGAGACGTCGTTTTATGATTTATTGTATTACGATACTGATCAAGAGCAGATGCGAAGGGTGGTATGGGTAGACATCTCGGAGTGACTACTTGTACACTCTTGATGTACGTTTCAATCCCTTCAGTTCCTATTCTGCACTCCGTCTAATGAGCTTTATCATGCCAGTGTTGGGCGTATCATCGGCACGGGCATCTTCAGCACTCCAAGTTCCATCCTGGGGAGTGTGGGGTCTGTGGGAGCGAGTATGATGTTATGGGTCCTCGGCTTTGTCTTATCATTCTGTAAGCCACCTCATCGTACACGTCGCATTCTCCCAAGCTCACGAACCACAGGCGGTTTATTCGTGTGGCTTGAACTGGGAACCATTTGGCCACAGTCTGGAGGAGAGAAAGTTTATCTTGAGAGAATATACCCTCGTCCAAAGTACCTTGCAACCGTCATTTTCGCAAGCAACGCCATTCTGTTGGGATTCACAGCGAGCGGATGTATCGTGCGTATCGTCTGATCAGCTTCCGACCTCATACTCACTGTTTGCTGGATAGGTATTTGCCAGCAAGTGAGTGAAACTTCGCAAAGCTTTGACAGCTTCTGATGTCCCAACAGTATCCTTGTCGCTGCAGGGCACGAAGCAGGCCGTTGGACGGAACGAGGGATTGCTCTAGGAGGTGCCCGCATCTCTTCCTTCTCTATGTTCAAATGCTCATTCTCTTCTCCTAGTGATCGCATTCGTAACCCTCATCCACGGTCTGACTCCTCGTGCCGGTGTCTATCTAATGAATGCCCTGTCATTCTTCAAGATATTCATCCTTCTCTTCGTAGTCATCACAGGCTGGGTTGTCTTATCCGGCAAGACCCACATCGCAGATCCCCATGCGAACTTCCGACATGCATTCGCTGGAAGCTCGCACAAGCCAAACGACGTAAGTTGCATCCCTTCCGCTTCCGTTCGAGGACGGAGCTAACATTGGATGTCACAGTATGCCACGGCAACTTTCAAAGTGCTGAACGCCTACGCGGGCTGGTCCAACGTTAACTACGTCCTGAACGAGGTCCGCAACCCTATCCGTACACTCAAGATCGCAGGGCCCCTTGGACTAGGCATTTGTGCCGTTCTGTACCTATTGGCGAATGTGGCATACTTTGCTGCTAGCACGAAGACTGAGATCCTAAAGAGTGGAGTTACGGTTGCGAGTCTGTTCTTCGGGAATGTGTTCGGGGCACATGCACAGAAGGCGTTGACTGTGTTTGTGGCACTGAGGTGAGCGTCCGTCTTGCTGCCGAAGAGCGATGTTGACCAGTGCCTGATAGTGCGCTTGGAAATGTCCTCACTGTCGTACGTTTTTGACAGTGATCGTCGTCCCATTCTACTGACCCAATCGTATTAGACCTTTGCCCAATCACGGGTCAACCAGGGTGCGCCATCTCGCTCTGATATCCTCTTCCCTGGCAGCTGAATCTCGCGTGTGCCCCTCAGAACTGGCGAAAGAAGGCATTCCTCTTCCATTCGGAAACCGCTTCTGGGCCTCAAACTGGCCTACCGGTAAATCTCCCCTCCCGGGACTTATCATCCATCTCATACCCTCCGTACGAGACCTCGGTTATCGAAATCAGACATATACTAATTTCTCCTTCTCTTAGGTTATCGTCATCATCGCCCCACCTCCTTCTGTTGCTTACCCTTTCATTCTCGACGTAGAGGGGTACCCGGGCCAGATTATCAACCTGTTCATCGTATCGGTACGTCCATTTTTGATCACGAATATGTAGGGCAGCATCGTATTGACGGATGCTAAAACAGGGTCTCTTATATTTGCGGTATACGAAGCCAGGTCTTCGACGACCATTCAAGGGTACGTCTTGTCACCGTGCGCACGCGTACATGGATGTACTAATAATGATGTTGCAGTTTGGTTGCCTTTTGCCATGTTCTATCTCGCCGCCGCATGCTTCCGTACGTCCATTCCGTTCTCTAAGCCGCCAATGATCCGCTGAATAATGTTTATCCAGTCCTCATCGCTCCGTTCCTGCGGCCATCGAATCGCGTCGGAGATACACCTCCTCTCCCTTACTGGCTGTGCGTCACTTCCTCCTCCTCCTCCCCCCACTCAACTGACGTGAATTGTATAGATATTGCATTGTGGGTATCGCAGTAATGGTCGTCGGCATACTATATTGGTTCGGCTGGCGCATTCTCCTTCCTCGTGTTTTCGGATATCAACTTGTGCCGTATAAGGAAGCGCTTGAGGATGGGACGGTTGTTACTCTTGTACGTCATCTTTCCGATTTTGTGGATCTTGATGGGAGGAACTGATTGTGGGCGCAGTTTTCGAGACAGAAAGTCGAATGAACCAATTATATGCCCTAATGCTACATTAAAATGATGTTTAACTACTAATGACGCCCCCGCTACTTGATCTAAGCACAAAATTGGCAACAGAGAAGACACTGTCCGTTGGCGATATTTGCGATACCTGGAACATAAACCTAAAGCACCCGGTGCCATAACATTTATCCGGTTCATATCGAAAAGTCCCCAACGACTGTAGTGATCGTTCCCAATGTCCCCCGTATCCTGCATTCGTCCGCTTCATGAAGCCGCAGAATAATCCTTGTCCCGACTATCGAAAAGCCAGCTAACAGATATCCATTCGTGAATGCCATTATCTGCGGCTTGAACCGCAGCAGCAGACAGGCAACCAGATCAAACGAGAAAGCACTGCAGCACGTCAAACCCAAACTAAACAAAAAAAGGGGGAGGAGATCACCAGAGGATGTACCACATCATGTCCCTTAGAAAAATTTCCATCAATGATACCGTTCTCCGTCTTTTGCTGAAGAATCCGCGTGGTGTTGAGACGAGTTCGGTTACGGTTGTCGCGAATTTGAAGATGCAGAATACGAATAATAATCCTTCAAAGACCATAGGTGGAATCCTAGCTCGTTATGAGACAGGGTCAGTGCTCCGTCGAATAAAACTACTCACCAGTATTGCCAGAGGGCTTCGGACTGTGCTGGGGTACTCTGTAGTGCACACACTCTCAATTTCCATTCGGGTTCATCGACGTAAGCAATCGCTAGTGCCATACAGTTCGTCAGTTTATAGATAGAATGAGAATAAAGTTGAGCCGTACATTCTGGAAAAGCTTTCAACATCAAATATACCTGGGCCGCAATTTGAGCCAGAAATCCTAGCCATACGACGTGCATTATTCGACCGTTGAAATATAGGGCTCGCACGATCTGACAGAGGATTGTCTACTTGGATGAAAATACCATACTGAGATCTCGATTTTAGGAGCATTTATGATCGGACAACGTACCTGTGTGATCCAATGAAGGAACATTGAGGTGAAGGACTGCCACCAGACCCAAACTCGCCTGTAGCGAATGCTTATATAGTGCTCTCCATCAATAATATCATATACAAACATCTAAACCAGAAAATGTTAACACGGAGAACCGATACCGGGAAAGGACGAACACTCACAACTAAAAATCAAATGGACGACTCAGGATTGTTCTCAGGATGATAATGAGGAGACCATACCGATGTAGAGGTGGGATTGAAATAAACTGATTCGGGATCAAATCAGGGCGTAAACAGAGCCAGTGGACCAATTCTCGAACCGTAAACGTTATTGCTGTTTGCAAAAGTATTGGCGGAGGCCGAAAATCGCCAAAATCGGCGCGCCGCGGCTTGGAACGTTCAGAACGCGAGATCTCGACGAATAGAGTAGATACAAACATGATTTTTGTTGCAAATGACAGCTAGAGTGAACCTGGAGGGCTTCAGGTCAAAATTTGAAGCAAAACGATGCAGAAATGGACGAGCACGAAAATGGGGGCTGTCTGGGGTATGTGGACAATTCTGAGCGAACGAGAGTAGTTATCGACAAGCCGTTTTCATATTTGGGAAGTAGAAGTTCGTTGGCAGGGCGCCAAGAGGAATGGGGAGGG
>KV428066.1:0-130566 GCA_001632355.1 Sistotremastrum suecicum HHB10207 ss-3 | reverse complement strand
CACGGTGAGCCTGGCGTTATGTCCGGGATCACTCCCTCGAGCGCAAGTAAAATTTTGACCAAGTCTTGATTGGCGGTTTCTCGCTATTTTGACTCTTGGTTTTGGTCGATTAATTCGTTGATTTGTACATATATATTCAGTATGATAAGGTACATGTTGCGCTCTATGGAAGGTCCCTCATGGGAGGGGAGAAAAGGAAAGAAAAGAGGGAAGAGGGAGAGAAAAAGAGAGAAAAAAAAGTTTGGAGAGGATAGGTGGGCGCGGGGGAGGCGAGAGTGAACAGATTGGTGTATTGCACTTACCGTAGCGCATAAAACCTCGTCTGAGACACCCTGTGTCGCTCCTAGGCGACGCGGCGGGCGCATTTGGTGGTGGCGGCTTTTTCTTGGTCTTGAGAGGGATCTTGTGATTGTTCTGGCGGGTTTCGGGAGCTGCTGGCGCAGGACACGAGCTGGAAGTCAATCAGGGGTGGCGTAGACGCAGAAGTGTGGCAATGGGGACGAGGAGGCGGCGGCGGCGACGACGACGAAGACGACGGTGAGCAGAGAAAAGGATGGGCGGGGTTTGAAAATCATTAGGCCTGCATTATGGTCGGAAGCACGGAAAAGGACAATCCCGAGCGGGATTATGCTCGGATCATGATGTCATACTTTGCACGGACCTAGCTTCCCCAGCTACCCCGCAATTTCAATTTTCTATTCGAGGTAAGAGTTCGCACGGTACCTCGTAGAGTCTCCGCCCCTGTTTCCGATTATATTCGCCCATCGAGATTCGTCTGGCTGTCATGTAGTTGGAGAAGGCACGACGAGCGCGTTCCTTCCTTCGTCGGATCCTGGAGTTGTTAGATTGACCCACGCTAAGCGCGTTGGCTTGCCAGCACGCTGCTACTAGAACATTGTGGACTTGTGATCCTCCCGCCTGCTAACTTCAATTATCTTATAATGGTATCTCGTTAACCGTGACGGCATTTCTGGTTACTTGATCTAGAAGATCAGAGGATGTTCACCGACGTGTCACGGAATGGGATACTTAGCTCACCGTTCATCCGCTCGTCCGTCCGTTCACGTTCGTCAATTTTGCCTATCGACGATATCGCTATCAAGTGTTTGAACTTGCGCCTTTAAGTTATGCATTGCCGTCATGACATATCTTAAGCTTAAGACTCAAGACTCGCACTTGCTTATCTCTGGCTTTATCGTTACTTGGCCTGTCTAATATTCGATATGCAGATGCATCTTGTGATCGTCGGGACTAAACTTAACCATTTTAGCTCTAGCTAGAATATTTCGACATCCTCTTTCAATGCTCGATCATAATTCATTGACAGGCTCTATCAGTATCACTCCTCCTCCCATCGGACGACGGATCCTTGCTTTCCGTCCCTTTACTGTCAATGGTAGTTTAAGTGCTGTTATCTCGTTCGACGTGACCTCCGTGCGTTGCTTTATTCTTCCTAGCTTCTAACGCTGACGCCGTAATGCCACAGCGTCGCCATCTCACTTCGGTCCGAGATTGGTCAACGGCCAATGACTCGTCATACATGGATCTAAGTCTAAGTCCAAGTCATACTCGAGCAAGTCATCCTCGTAGCATTCTACTTCGCAATTTCTCTGGGAACAACAATTTCCGTCCTCTTCGGCCGATCCTCCCCTCGCAATCCCGCGTTCCTAGAAAATTTCCCCTGATCAAGGACTATATAGGTCAGCCATTATTTCGCAATTATGTCTCCCAAAGATGTGCTCGGCATTTTATCTCAATTCTCTCCCTTGCAGTTTAACCAGCCGACATCCAGAATCATCGCGTCACCACTGCCAATTCAAGTCGGTCGGATTTACATTCGGCGGGATTTTTTCTGGTCGGTACGGAGCGTCGGTGACCTTAGACCTTAAACTTAAGGACCTTGCGGACGGATAATCCTAAGACTTAAAGATTTACCGCAGCGCGCCTCGACCGACTCATGGAAGACCACGCGACCACGTGTAACGGCGACCGCTGGCCTTCTAATAAGTTTATGTTAATTATGATGATGAAACGACTGACCTTACGACGGGACCTTAGGGACGACCTTAGCGCAACAATATCGGAGAATCATCGAGCGGGTTGATATTTATTCTTGAGACAGCGCTGCGTGCTGCGTGCTTTGAGGTAAAACCCCCTTCGCATGGAAGAATTTCTCTTGTGGATGATTGATGACAATGAGGACGGCAGGTTATGAAACACTTTCTTTAGGGATATACTCGCCTCGTGGATGGTATGCATTTATATTTGTATGTCCATGTCGATGCATTTTGATCATGCTGTCAGCGATCGTAAAGCCAGGATGGCGAATGAACGTGTCATTTTCAACTCATGCTTGCAAACGCACGTGGTTCTGGCTGGAGTATCGATACTGACCTTTTGGCGTCTTTCTTGACGTTCTGGCTCGTCGACGGCTTGCTTTGTTGACTTGGATGCTGGCTGATGCGATGGCTACGGATGCCGGTGCGGACCGGCCGGACTCGGTCACGGCCTTCGTGAAAACTTCTCTCTCTCCTGCAGGTCGAGCGAGGATCCTGCATCGCAAATCTTGAATCTCTTCCTGCAGCTCCTGTCTCATCTGCGCAAAGGAAGGAAAGCGACTTATGCCTATGCGTTATTTCGCCAATTGGCTGGCGACGATAGGACGATACTGGCGCCATCGATTTAACTGCGACATGACTCGTTCGGGAACTCCTTTTCATATGTGTTCATTTGGCAGGACGGACGGACTTCTGTTAACGCTTCTTGATCTACCCGAGTGAAGAATCAACTGGTCTCCGTGATTCACGCTAGCGAGGTCGATATCGATGGATACAGTGCTCAAAAAGTAACTTGCGTTATATTCTTGCTTGATCAACTAAGTAAAGGCCCAACTGGACCTCCGGGCCGATCGCCTTATGCTCTGTACGAAACGGACAAGCGATTCTATTCTGCTCGACCCTCGTCGTGTCACGATTGGATATATATATCCGGTTCCGCATTGACTGTGCAGCGTTGAGGCTCGCTTGGACGATTATCTGTACTCGTACGCGTTGCGTCTTTGCCTGCAGGCTATCTTCCAGGATATATGGAGCAATCAGGTCCTTAGCACTTACATCGTGTCTACGAGATTACTAACGCTCGCTCAGACTATCAGACGGAGTGACGGAGAGAACCCCGGTGGTCGTTATGGGTTATGGTCTCTTTTGGCATATCAATATCTACTTTTGCTCTTTCTTGTCGTTGGATTCTGATTCCTTCTCCTCCGGCTCGGGGACAGTAGCCGCTCCTGCGAACCTGATTCCTGAGTATGCGAACGTTCTTGAAGACACCACTCTCATACTCGTGCTTGTGCTGCGCTGCCGCTGTTCTATACCATCTCTGTATCTCCGAGGATATCTTCTCGTCTCCGAACATATTTATATTCATCAAAGTCGGCGCTTTGACCTCTGGCTCTTTTCTATACGTGTCCTGTGCGTCTTGATATTGGCTTGAATGACATAGGTCTCGCGTATCGATCATAAGCTTTAGTCGAGAGACGCGAGATGCGGTTCACTTGACCTTCGACCTTCTTCCCCCGTGAGGGTCCGAAGCCGCCCTCAGGCCTTCCAGCGTCGTCTTTCCCCCGATCGCCCGACTCATACCCTTACTAGTACGCGAGGAGCTAAGTCTCGTCAACATGGTGCAAAGGTCGCACGAGAGCTTCAGATTGTCGTTTACCGTCCGAAGCTCCCGTACCTCGATCCCGTTTGCTTCCGTTCCTTGATTGATTGGAGTGGGAGGGTCGGCGTGTAGAAGCGACATAAACGTCGGTCTGACGAGTGCAGTACGGCATGTAGATGATGTACGGTGTGGTCTCCTACTTTGACTTGTTGATATGTTTCACATTGACTTTGTTGCCGAGCATGAGCGGAAGGGACTTGTTCACTGTCTGACGGTACCTGATGAAAATTTCATGCTCGTATTATTTATCCTCTGTGTTTGTTTGCCTGTGCGATGTGCATGTGCGTGAACCCGGGGATTAGTGAAGGTAACTTAGCGTTGGTGCCTCACGTAAACGCTTTGGCGATGAACAAGTCGCATGCATGCGTCTCCTCCATTTGGATATGTTTTCTGTTCGCTGGTCAATTCATAAGTCTAAGGTCAACTGTAGACTTATGGTTGATATTGTAGTAGGTGTCTGAGCTGAGCTGGCGTTTGTTTGAAACGTGAGTCAATTATTGATATGAGATTATCAGAAGGCGTTGATTTTCAGTCAGCCTGGGATGAACTTGACTCAACTGATCTGGCAGAACTGATTGTGTCGGTGCAGCGATCTGGGCTGGGGTACCGGTAATGATGTGGGGAGGCGCTCCGTTGTCCGCACGACGCGTAGACGACCTCCGAGCGCCTCTAGGTCGCGCCTGTAATTTGATCCCGGACAGAGGTAAATCTGGGGTAAAATGTCTCATACGCGAAGCTCATCATAGCGTAGTGGCCTCCGGGTTCGCTGACAGTCGGTGTTGAAGGTGATGCAAACGACGGCCGAACTACCGTAACCGTAGCTAAGAGCACGATCCGATCCGTTGCCTAAATGCCCGATACGAATCTCCAGGTTGGCCGTTTGCTGCCTTTGCTCGTTGCGATAGCCTTCTCTGCGACCCTGAACTCCCTGACCAACAGAACCGGCGGCGACGCAGGAAGCGACCCGAGCCGTTGGTTTGGTCGCCGGTTTCCTATGTCGGGCATCTGACTTGTTCCTCTTCAACTTGGCCACCTCTAATCCTTTTTGTCTCAAACAAAGAGCCTGTCTTTAGCCTCCATTGTCGCTCCATTTACCTCCATGTCATCTGCCCTGGCCTTCTTCGGATCCAATCAAAGTCTCCTATGTTTCACTTGTGATTGCTTGCTCTGGGATGACGACAAGTCTAATTTATCCCCATCTTGTCAGGAGGTCTGTTCTATCACAGGCGTCAGATCAATGGGACAAAGGGACAAGGGACGCACACCCGTCTCCGCGCCTCGAACTCATCGCCCTGCACTTCTCGTATATTTCTTCCCACCACCCTCCTGTCGGAATCCACTCAGTGTTGTGCACATGCCTCAATCTCCAGTGCAGGAGATTCTGATGCACAGCGCCTTTCTTGGTGTCGAGTAAAGTCACCGAAGCTCTATGTTCTGTTATATTACCATGGGATACTCGGTATCCGGTACGCTTATCCATACTTTCCCGTTCAATTATTGACACCGTTGAAACGCTGCGCAGACTAATGCTCTTGGTTTCGCTGGTACTTGCGGAGACCTCAGTCCACCAATCCGAATTTCTGGAGTCCATCCAGCCAATGGCTTTCGTCGGATATCGCCGTCTATCCTCGCGTCTCTTTCATTTTGCCTATGACTTGATCGGTGGCCCAGAAAATACACATGACTATTGAATTACAATGAGACAGCCAAGCTTGACGCAAGTCTGACGCAGTCTTCATCTTGGGATGAAGGACCTACTTTCAGCGAATTTAATTCATCATCCAACTTAATTGCCTTTTATAGAATCCGTCAGCGACTACATTTTTTCCGCTTTCACCCGCCGAATCTTATAATCTTCCATTGCGTGCTTGCCACTGGAAGCTTTCCCGAGCATAAACAGCCTAACCACAACAGGTCTCGATTTGCACATAGCGTAAGGGAAGTCTATCGATCGGTATTCTAAAAGTCTCTTATTAAGCGGTCCGACCCTTTGCCCTCAGGCTCCTGTTCGTTCATATATCACTGTGTTGCTCCTCGCGAGCACGACTTACCTTCACAAAGAACAACATGATTCGAGGAACAGCACGCCTCCTATCACATCACAAAGGAAACGAGCATGATGACCGACCCTTCTCCTACAGGTAACATGGTCGTGGCGAGCTGTTTCTCATACCCGCCAACATACTGGCCACGATAATCTTTACATAGGCAAAATATTCGCATCTTATTGCTGGCAATATCCGGGTCTGACGGAGAATCCCATGAGATGAAGACACCGGAATTTTCTTCTCCTATTGATCCTGATCTTTTTCACAGGCATATCGCCCGTCACTCGGGAGTCAAGTTACCTTATCCTCAGAGAAGGGGTTGTTCCTGGTACTTCTCGTTTCTCATTCGGTAATCTTGCAAATTGACACTCGTGCTCGTCTCGGTTACCCGGTCTTCTTTCCTGCAATGTCAGCGATGCTACCTCCAAGAAGCCATGTTTTTACGTCTCCGGACAACGCAGCTGTCTATCCACCCCCTCTTTTCTACCGTCACCTTACTCCTCGTCCCCGCCATCAGGCGCCATGCTGATTATCGGCTATTTCCTCCTGTCTCGCTATTATCCGCTCGCGTATCTCAAAAGCATCCGCTCCTATCTCTTTGCCTGTCTAGCGCATCAATGACGATCAACGTCTAATTTTCAATCTTACTTCCCATCGATTTGGACCAGCGTCGGACTCGGACTGGTGTGCACTAACTACATTGGGGTACCCCACGAGTCGTCTGGTAACTTGGGATATATTTCGGGGGTGAGGGGCATTATACTCTGAATAGTCACCTGCGGGCTGCGACCTTTCTACGTCCTTCGAATCTCTTCTGTGTGCCTCGTCGTATGCTTGCCGTCGCCCCCGGAATAATGAAGTGCTTCTATTACATGTGCACTTACGAATAACTCGCAGGACACCTCGTTCAAGGGCCCAAGATCTTAAGACCTCTCAGGCTCTCGTCCCGGAATCCCCCTGATCGCCCATTCGTCGAAAGGCCTTCTTTCGTATCTATGTGCTCACGCGATTTCTCCGAGTGTGATACTTTGTGGGTGCGGCGTTCGAGGCCCGCGCAGCAGCATTACTGCGAATAACGCGGAGAACAGATACGATGGGAACTAGCCTGCTAATCTCCTATGAAAGTGCATGGACCATCCGAGCTAGAGCCAATATGTTCGTTCGCCTTATCCCAAAGCTGTTCATATCATGCTTATCAGTGCATCTATCATTGCGATTGTGCTACCAAGCTCATTGCTTTCATACGATTCATAGTAATGGTGATGGTGATTGTGGCTGTCAGCCAGCTGGCAAGTAAGTCTCCTTCGATCCCATGTACACATTTGCGTTGAATACGTACTGACCTTAGCGACATGTTCATAGACGAACTTCATTCATCCTTCTTTGACATAATACTCGGATCGAATGAAGCGATTCGCCTTCGTTCGTCATTAATCCTCTGCCTCCCTGGAGTCCCGCCTTTCCATACCAGGTCTCATATCACGTTTACATCTTCAGTTCGCGGCGATGAGCGTTGTTGCTAGCGTCTCTCTCATCGTGTGGTATTACGTCAAGCTATCTGATAAGACACTCTATTGCTACGGTACGCCCGAGATATAATCCCGACTCCGTGCCTGTCCCGCCTCCGGAGACTCGACTTAAACCCTGACTCTCAATCCTGAGAGACGCGCTTCGGGCCATCGACTCACTTAGGAACCCAATGCAGTCAAACTGCATGCGAAGATAAGGACACCCGTCTTAATTGCCCGATTGCACTGTTTGACCGAAAGACCGGTGATGGGAGGCTTGGGCTCGGAATCAGATTTTTCCGTCGGTTTTCTCATCTGCATCAGTGGTACATCGTGGAAATCATTGAATGATGGTATGCCATAGCTGAACATATGTCTTCGAAGCCATCTGGACTGCCTCGGTGAAACTGGTAAGGTAAGAACGACAGCACCCCTGGAGGGAGAGCATGTAAACGAAACGCACGCGGACTACACAAGGCAAAGCAAAGCAAGGCGCGCATTAGCCAACTTGGGAGAGGTGCGGTTGAAAGTGGTGATAAGATAGTTAGAGATAAGGTAAGGTTTACTATTCGTGTGTTCGCCTTGTCGGAAACTCCGGAGATCAAGTGAGACGTCGGCGGCGATTCTGCTTCCCTTCTCTACTCTTGCCTTGTTAAAAAGGCCCTCCCTGAAATCGATTTGATGGCCCTCCGTCTTCCCCTTTTTATGCATATTTATACGTGTGCTTTAGCGAGTCTATGTCCATGTTTGATGAGTCTTTGAATTGGGATCGTCGGATCCGGGCCGTTAGGCACAATTGGGAAGTTCGCATGCATGGGCACGGAGGGGCATCGAATTGCATGTTATGACGTCGTGTTCGAACGTTCTGGCCTTGCATTATGGGGACACAACTATGAGGGTGATGATTGCATAGACATAGTACAGTATGTGCGAACAACAGGGAAATGCATGAACAAAGTACGTACTGATATAAACGACGCAGTCCGAAAGCCTCGTCATTAGTGAGGGATCGGGAAGCTAGATAAAGTTACAAGAAAACAAGTGATAGATAAAATGGGATGGATGTACGATAAGGAACAGAAGAGCATGCGTGGTGGAGTGAAAGACAGGAGAGACGTTATGACCAAAGAAAGAGATGCCTGGGAAGTGGATGAATAATAAAACAAAGCAGTATCCGGAGACTAGGACCAGAAGGGAGGTTGGGAGATCGAGATAACGGATAAAATGAGCGGAAGAAAGGAAGGGAAGAGAAGTACGGAAGTAGCAGCGCCGGAGGGAGATAATTTGGATCCTTGAAAAGGCAATAAATGCACCGACGGATTGAAAGAAGAGGGCCCGCTCAATCTTTCCTGCCTTCTCTCTTCTCCCATGTAATCAGCTCTGCCAATCATCCGTAATCCTTTGACAATCAGACGCAAGGGATGCGGGGATGCCCACCACTGCATGCAAGAACGTCCAGGAAACATCTTTGCTTCTAGTCAAGCTCTAGCCTCCCCATGATCTCTTCGCTGCCACCGCTGCCACCACTTCCACCACTGCCACTTCCTGTTCTCCCACCGATGATTCCAGGAATACTGATCCCGCTTCCGCTAGCACTACCTCCCGCGCTTGGCGGCGATGTCAGCGACTCGGCACGATACCGCTGATGCTGAGGCTGAAAACGGGACAAAGGAGCAGTTCTTTCTCTGGGTGAAGGTCGATCACGCTCGCGAGGTAGTGATGGATCTTGGCCGCGCGGAGAGAGGGGTGAAGGTAGGGCAACATTGTTTCGTAATGCTGGCGGCGAGTCTGTATACAAACCTTGTCGGGGGACAGGTAATGCTGAGGATGGGGTCGCCGCGGATGTGGTAGTAAGTGGGATGGAAGTTCTGGATCGGTTGGATGGTGACGGTGGGGCCGATGCAGTCTGGATGGGAGCCAACGCGGATATGTTACTCCGTGATCTGACCCTTGACTTTCCGGGAGATGAGGATGTTGTGTTCGATGACGAAGATCCTGATCCGAGCCCTAGCAAGCTGGCTTGGAAGGTCTCGTTCATCCTCTTGAGAGCCTCATCGACTTGTGAAGGATTTGTTAGCCCACCGCGCATCGTTGTACTCGCAAGTATACTAGGCGATTGAGGACGGGATGAAAGCGGCTCTCGGTCTCGTACTGAGAGGGGCGAACGAGATTCGATATCGTGCACGAAGCCAGTTATATCATCTTCATCCGTAGCAGTTGACATATACGAGCCAGTCTATGGAACTTGCATGAGACATTGAAAAAATAGAAGGCAAGGAAACACTCACTGCAGGTCTTCCTCCAGGTAATAGCGCATCAGCTACATCCTTCTTCTCGACGCTTCCTCCGCTACCGTCACTGCCACCTATGCTGGCTGCGCCGATAGAAGACGAATACCTGTGTCCAAAAGTACTTGAGAATCTCCGCTTCCCTGTCGGTCTACTTATGCCTGTCGGCAGGGTCCCAGTTGCACCACCTATACCGGGTGGAGGCCCGCTGGCCTCCGACGAACTCTGACCAAAGCTTGAGCGTCGGACACCGCCATCGCCTAATGAGGACGGAGTGAATTGATTAGGAGGTGAAGGACGAAGGGTTCCTGGTACAAGTCGAGGGGAAACAGGTGGCGGGCGAGAGGGCAAGGATGCCCCTGCGCCTGTGTTGAACCCTGCCGACGATAATGGTGATGCTTGTCGGAATGAAGCGGATGAAGGTGATGATGCGATCGTCGGGCCTCTAAAGGGAGAGGTAATAGATGGACGACGAAGGGGGACCCCTTGCGGTGACGGCGGAGTGACGCCGGTAGGGGAGATTTCTGTTGATAGGGCGGAGTGTTTGGAGAGTAATGACTCCCTCCGCACGCGGTTGGGATTGGGGAAGGGGACAGCATCTTTGGGAGATGAGCTTAGCGATGACGGTTGTCGGGATGTCGGGATCGAGGCGACAGGAAGGGGTGAAGGTGATGTCAGGCTCGTATTGGACGCGTTTGCATTTCCCCGCAGAATGAATCGGTCTGCGATGGATGTTGTTGTTGGTTGTACCAACGGTGGCCGGGGAATGGATTGACGCATAGGGAGCGATCCCGGGGACGATGTTGAATGGAGGGAATTTCGGGAGACGAGAGTCGGGGTAAACTCATCGTCGGAGAGAAAGCGGGATGACAGGAGTGACTCGACTGTATCGATCTCGAAGGTGGAATCATTTAGGTAGGTTGTGTGTAGAGTCAGGGTACCGAGTGGGTGTGAAACGGACGGAAACGAGTGTGTCGATGTTCGGAGGGGTTGAGTGTTGGGCGATAAGGGTTTATCTATTTGAAAGTGTTAGATTGAGGACATTGGATTGACAGTTGAACATACCGAAACCCAGGATACCAGTGGCATCTTCACCGATGCTGACTTGAATGCCGAGATTAGCAGTTCGGGAGGAGGCGCCTCTACGTCTAAGTCGTTTAAATAGAGACCATGCAGGGAGAACACGCATTAAAGTGAATAAACTGCGAAATAGAGATATGCTCTGTTTATAGACTGCGGAGAGTGCGACCTCCTCGTGATAAGGCGAAGGCGACTCTGGATGCGATGGGTTAAATACGAGGACCCAGGACTCTAAGAGGACATAGCGAGGCGTTGGTACCACCCGGGCTCTAGAGGATTGACTGTCCACGAGTACCAGAGCTTGGTTTGTCGTCAGTTCTGGAACTGAGAGCAGGACCTGGAGCTCAAGAGGCGGCGGCGGCGAGGAGAGTGTAGATATGGAGTGGTAGAGCCGCAGATTGTCCTTGAACAAGTGCGGGTCTGGCGTCTCGAGATTAAACTATATGCTCGTTAGCTCAGCAATGGTATCAATGAGCATGCCTTACCCATTTGTCTTGCTTGACGTTGTCCTGCTCGGGCGCGTTCGTAATGCGTGCATTGGAGACGACGGCGACGAACTTGGAGAAAATATTGCGAGCGATTGCGTTGGCTCTCTGTGTCGACTCTGCCATTGGCTGCGTCGGGGAGTGTCAGAGAAGAACGGACGGAGAGGTCATGGTCACCGTGACGAGTGCGCTAGCCGTGCAGCGGACGCGGAGTCTCAACACGCTTCCCAGTCGAGGTCATCGTCCTCTTCCGCACGTGCACGATCGCTACATCTGGATAAGACGACTGACTCGCTTTGACGTCGTCAAACTCGTTCTCTGGCGACGACATGAGCGACAATGACGAAGATCTGGGAAATACTCAGTTCGAACCGATGGATGGCGACGACGACAACCTCTGGAATGTTGAGAAGATCCTAAACGAGAAGGGCAAGATGTATCTGGTTGCTTGGGAAGGCATTGATCCAGCTACTGGAAAGCGTTGGGAGCCAAGTTGGGTGGAGAAATCAGCTTGTACGAATGAGCTTATCCGCGAGTGGAAGCGGGAGAAGATGCTGAAACCGGCGAAGCCACGGGGCAGACCTAAGGGCATGTTTCGTCTTTGGTATTCCTATGTCCACTAATAATACATGAAGGCCCTTCAAGCAATAAACCATCTTCGTCCAAAAGCGTGTCTTCAACATCCAGCAAACGCTCATCCAGGTCTCAGATGGAAGTGATTGTTGAAATTCCCAAAAAGTCAACGAAACGGTCTCACCCAGTCGACGACGACGGAAGCTCTAATTCCAACAACACCACGTCACGTAAGAGACGTCGTTTAGAGCCCACATCCCCAGAGATACCCCTTCCGGCCAAAGAAGCGAAGAAACCATCCAGTCTGAGATCTTCCAGTAAACCCAACTCAAAAGGAAAGAGAGCCGTTTCCTTCGAGCCCGAGTTATCCGTGGAACGAGACCGATTCTCCAAACTTCCTAAGAAACGAACACCTCTTCCTGACTTATTCGAGGACGAGAGAGAGGACTCCGAGGTGTCTGTCAGGAAGAGATCTAGGTCTCGGCAGGTGGTGGAAGAGGATCAGGAATACGTGGAGGAGGAGGATGAGCCGGAAGAGGAAGAGGAAGAGGAAGAAGAAGTGGAGGGGCAGGTGAGCCCGCCTCCGTCTCCACCTCGGGTGCCGACCACGACGAAGTCTGCACCTCCGAGTGGGTTCCACGACGATACGGATTATGATGAACCACCTGCGCCACGGACACCTTCCAGATCAAACCCTCCGCGTTCCACAGGTATGGCTTTTTCCTGCGCTGAGTCCTTCGCACAACAATTTGAGCTTTCTTGCAAGCGCGCCAAAAAACTACTGAATCATCTCGAGACCCACCACCACATACTCCTTCTCCTCCGCCTCCGCCACCATCGCCATCGTTGACCCGCTCGCATTCTGCCACCCATTCGCCACAATCCAAAACCACATCTCCTAAAACAAAACCATCGCCGACCGCTCGAATCAGGACGAACGGAAATCTACCTTCGATGCAAACAAAATCTGCCAAAGACACTGCAAACATCTTAATGAAGGAAATGCGAAAAGAACAAGAGGCTGCAAAACTGAAGCAACAGAGAGAAGAAGAAGAGGCGGAGGAGTCTGACCAGAGAAGTGCGGATTCTGGGATGGAGTTCCCGCAGAAACCGAAACCAAGAGTTTCAGCGACTTTTGGACCAGCTTCAAAGCAACCGACTAACGGGAAGAGAACGAACGTACACGTTACCATCGTCAATACTAAAGAACAACCTCTCGGTACCATCGAAGTGACGACAAGCACGAAACCCTTTTCGAACCCCCCCTCTGGTAGCAACAAAAGACCATCGGGCAGTCCATCCAAAGCATCTGACTGGATAGAAGGGTCGGAAGGTCCCAGCTCATCTAGTCTCTCACTGGCACGCAAGGTGCAGACGCCGAAACAGATGAAACTCCCCTCTTCCTCCTTATCCCAGTCTCTCTCCGGATCGCAGAGTCAGAGCCAGGAGAAGCATCGAGACGGCACTGCCGCCAAAGTCCTCGATATATCCATTGTTCCGGAGACTCAGGAGACTCCTTCGACTTCCTCGAAATCGCAATCTCAACCACAAGGGCAGAGTCAGTCACAGCCACTTGCTACTGAAACTCCTCCCCGATCCCAAGCCTCCGTCTTCGAACCCGCTCTCCAGGGAGAGCCACGGGCAGAAACGCAGGCATCCCCTTCTTCGCCTCCCGTCCCTCAAATTTCGATACATCCATCTCCCGATGCCCCTCCCGAGTCACCGCGCCGAAGAGACATCCTCTCTGGGCCCATCTCTCCACTCACATCCTCGAGAACAAAATCGAAACCCGGGCCGAAGACGAAGACCTTGACGTTTAGACCGGTTCCCTTTGTAACGCCCTCCCGATTTAAATCTTTGGTCAAGAAGAATGGGAAGCAAGGCGATAATGATCCGCCCTCAAGTCCCGTCGAGTCGTTCTCCACACCTTCGCAGAACAGCAGAAAGCAACGCGACGCTGGGATGGAGAGTATTGACATCGATTCAACGGGAGTTAGCTTGCCCAAAAGCACTCTGGAGAGTCATGTTGATCAGAGTCAAGAGGGGAAGCAAAGAGAGCCGAGTATTGGACTTGACGATTCGTTTGTGGATTGGAGCGGTGGGGATGCAGATCAGGGGGATCTTGGGGACAATGAGATGGATGTGGATAAACGTGTGGATACTGGTGCAAGGAAAGGCGTGTCCAATCACACGGAGTGGCAAGCACACGAAGAGGAGGAGGAGGAAGAGGAGGAAGCCGAAGACGAAGCCGAAGAAGCGGATAAGAATGTTGAGGAGAAAGACGAGGAAGTAGAAGTTGCTAAAGCTCGGGAGCCCGCCAAGCCCGACGAAGACGAAGACGAAGAAGAAAGTCAAACGCAAGAGGACGAGGAGCCTGTCAGTCAAGAGAAAGGATCGGTGATATCTCGTATCAAGAGCATTTTCTCCGCGAGATCAATAACTCCTGTGACGCCATCCAAAGCCAACGGACCAGAAGGACGGAAGCAAAAACCACGATTAGAGACTCCCACACGACAGCCTACGATCAATCAAGGAAAGAGCAAGATTGACACAGTATTACCGTCCTTAAATGCCGACGAACTGGTGAGTGAATGCATCTGGGGAAAGTTTGGAATATTCTTAGAAGTGGTGTAGAAATTGTTGGATGACGCTCCCAAAGCTATAGCGTCGAAGTCACCTTCAAAGGCAACCTCAAGAGCGACGTCTTATCTCGCGGTATGTGCCTCTACCATTGTTGCATAGATCATAATAATAGACGTGCTTAGGATTCTGCAACACCTGCCCCGCAAGACGACTTCGTGCCAGTTCATCACGAGCTTTCTGTGGAAGATCAGCAACTTCAGGATCTTCTTGTGCAATACGTACGGCCTACTATTCAATGATGACGATCATTCTGATCTTGCAGCAGATTCCGAACCTTGCGCACGAGCCTCACCATCGTGTCGTCCAACTCTCCAATCTCCTTTCATTCAATGCCGCAGAGATCCAGCGCTTGAATGAGGCAGTTCGTGCCCGAGATGAAGCCTATCAGTCTCGCGAGAAGAGTTATCAAGAGCAACTCGCACGTCGGCAGATGAACTATCACAAACATACAGCCGAGGTCGAAGAATTGGCAGCTTCGTACAAGACCAAATACGAGAAAAATCTCGAGCAATTCGCTCACCTCGACATGATTCGTACCGTCTACGAAACTGCCTCGCAGAGGAACACGGAGCTGGAGATCGAGAATTCAACGCTCGTCGAACGAAATTCAATCTTGGAGGGGCAAGTGAAGGATGGGATAAATCAGAATCGCATCTTCTACGAAACTCAGATTCAGGCCCTCAAAGCTGCGCTTTCTATAACAACAAGTCGGGCAACACTGTTCCAACAATTGGCTCATCGAACGGAACAATTCAATGTTCGGCAACGGGCAGCTCAGGAACCCGTTTTGCGGAGAGAAGTGGAGGTCCTCACGGCGGAAGTCACCCAGCTCCGCAATAGGGAGGAAGAGTTGGTCGAGCAGATCAATTCAGAAGTTCGGGCGAAGAGAGACGATGAGGCTCTCGATGGCCTTCGCATGGAAGTAATGAGGCTTGGAGATCTAGAGCTGGAGTTGCGCAAGAAGGCGAAGGTGCTGAAGACTGAGCTGGAGAATACGAGGAAGGCGTGGCAGAACAGAGAGCTCTCTTTGCAGAGGACGGAGAGAGTATATGCAGAAGACGCGGACAAAGTCTTGCTCTGTCGATGGGCTATCAATGAACAGGGCGACTCATGTATGGTCGAGAGGCAAAATCGCAAGGTACAGTGGTCGATCTATCGATTAAATATGATTCTGATTTCGTGTCATTATTGCAGGAATTGCAAGAGCATGTTATGCACGATCATCTTCAATACTTCGAATCTGTGGACACTCCTGATATCTCTTTCTGAGATGTTAAATCTCTCTTTTCTAGGTGTAATTTAGCTGTTATCTGTATCGGTTATTTCCAAGCTTTGTACAAGGACTAAACGCTTGTAAGATCGTTCTAGATATAACTCTGTACATCTACGATTCGGTACTTACTACCCTAATCCCATCAACTCATGGTGAGGAAACTGCTTAACACGGGGAGCTCGCCCAAGTACATCGATTCTCCTTCGATGTTCATGTACACCTTTGTTGGCGGCATCTGTTTTATATCCGATTTGTATTCTTCCAGTTCCTCCACGGATATCTTTGTGCCTCCGCAAACGATGAAGACGAGGCTATCGTCCTTAGTCAGAGGCGCACCGAGAATACGCTCGAGAGTCCCCTCGTGATAGGCAGGGACAATAGTAGTAGAACAGGCAGTCTCCACTAAGAACTTGTGCTCGGCTATCATGTCATCAAGAGGTCAAGCTCTGACATTTACCAATAGACAAGGAATGAACTCACCCGCAATGCGCATGGCAGCCAACATGCTGAGCTCATCTGGTACCGTGACACATTTGACAGTTCCAGGGTGATCCAACGCCATTTCAACGACCTCCTTGGCCGGAGATGACGCACCTAGCGAAGATACACGCGAATTTGGAACAATTTTTGCCAAGGTAATCCGATCAGAGACTTTAACTGGTGTTACGAAGTCCGGAGGTACATATGGCGGGTCTGATGGCCGGCTCAGCAGCAAAGAATGGTAAAAACAAGCGGATCCATGCGTTTCGAGTGCGACGACTGGAACTACCGTTGAAAGTAAGCATTTGGATGTCCCACGAGATGATCACTTGGACAAACCATTCTCCCATCCGACTTTGTCGCATCCAACGAGGACGCCGCCTAACAATCCTCCTCCGCCGACGCTGCAAAGTATAGCCTTGGGCGGCTTGGGAAGCTCAGCCGCGATCTCCTCAATCATAGATCCATGACCTGACCAAACGGTAGGATGATCGTAGGCTGGAACCATGACACTGTGACCGCATATCATCAAGCTGTTCATATTTCATGTATACGGTGACCAGGCTTACGCGTCAGGATCCCTTGCCACATGAGCAACAGCTGCAGCAAAAGCCTCCACATAGTTCTTCCCAACGACCTGAACGTTTGCTCCTCCGTCCTCAAGGGCGGTTTGTACGTCTAGAGGCAGGCCTTCGAATATATAGACAGTGCATTGCAAGCCAAGCTTTTGAGCGGCATAGGCAGCTGCAAGTCCAGCATTGCCACCGGATGCAATGACAAGATGTGCAGAACTCCCGTGTTTCTCTTTGACTTCTTGTATGAACAGCGATAAGCCTCGATACTAGATTTCATTCGAAACGATTTCGCGCGAGTGGATGAGATCGATGCTATACCTTGAAAGACTGCGAAATTTGTAGATTCTGATTGTAGATGGATCAGATACGCCACAAGAATAAGAGCTTAGAAAAGTGCTTCCCACCTCTAGCTTGAGATAGACCGAACAGCCCAGTAAACGCGAAAGATGGCGGGAGTGTATCACAGGTGTGTGCCTCCACAAAGGTGCCATACTGATGGGCCGTTTTGATATCGATCAGGACCCGCAGAGAGGCCTGATCCCATTCTTATGGATCGCATGCTTTCAGGTTTTGTAGAATCGCTGTGTTTGGTTCGGCCAGTCGGCGAGAGAGCGAAAGGGGTTAATCCGCAAAGTCCGTTGTTACAAAGTTGCCGTAAATTTCCGGCATGTATTTAAGTCCCCGGGCGTTAGTTGGTCTAATATTTTGATGGTCAGTGGCACAAGTGAGCTTCATCACAAGGAGTCAAATGGACTTGGATAGAATTTATTGTGAATATTCACGAGAATCACTACGGCTATAAAATCGAAGAGAAACGTTTATCGTGGGATGATGGGAATCATGGGATCGAGGTAGCGTAAATCAATTGGTGTAAATCGACCCGGGAACATGGTGTGGCGTGCCACGTTCGTTTGTTCTCATGCACTTAGTACACCCATCGAAACCTATCGAGGGATGGAACGTATCAAAAAGCCCTTTTACGTGCAAACAGGGTAGCAGGACCCCAGTCTATTACGATGTGCCAGAGTATGTATGACCAGACGACAGACGAGAAAGCCCTTGGGGGGCGCTCGGAAGAGGGTATTCAGATGAGATGCGCGATGCTTCCTCGATGCCTTAACGAAGCTGTCGAGATATCCGTGCCCAGGTTCCGCATCAGGGTTTTGCTAGGCCTTCTTGAGCGTAGTAGATTCATTTTTGACACGGTGCATGTATGTCCAGTTCGCGTACCGAGACTTTCGAGTATATCCGAACCATGAAACTTCACACGGAAACGTCCGATGAGATCCAGAGAGAAAGCCTCGTCGTGTATCGTTTTGATTAGAAATTTTAGACAACAGCCTCACTTCGAGGGCAAGAGGAATCTACATTGACAATCTAAAAATGGAAGCGGATATGAGTAATTGCCGTCTAGTCCAAACAATCCTACAATGCTCATCTATTTTTACACAGCGAGATCACCCAAGTCGAGGCGTTCTCCTTCAACATTCAGGTGAACCTTTGTCGACGGGAGCCCTTTGAGGTATGATTTATATTCTTCTAGCTCTTCGACGGATACTTTTGTTCCACCACAAACGATGAAGACCACGCTATCGTCTTTCGTCAGAGGAGCTCCGAGGAGACGGTCCAGAAGTCCCTCATGATAAGCAGGAATGAGAGTAGTTGAGCATGCGGTTTCGACCAATATTTTGTGATCAGCTATAGAGGCCAATTGAGAAACATTCCGTATGAGATCCTTCAAACAAGGCTGAACTCACAAGCAAGACGCATAGCAGCTAGCATGCTCAGTTCGTCAGGAACGGTCACACATGTAACAGTTCCAGGATGATCCAAAGACATCTCAACCACTTCCTTGGCAGGCGAAGAGGCGCCGAGCGAAATCACGCGCGATTTCGGTGTGAGTTTCGCAAGGGTGATTCGATCGTTGACTTTGACTTGTTTCACGAAATCGGGAGGTGTGTAGGGTGATTTGGATGGACGGCTGAGCATCATGGAATGATAAAAGCAAGAAGATCCGTGGGTCTCGAGAGCTACGATTGGGACTGAACGAGATGGGTTAGGTTGATAGCTTCGAGGGATGATAAAACACACCATTGTCCCATCCGACTTTCGAACACCCAACAAGTACGCCACCCAGTAACCCTCCTCCACCCACACTACAGAGAATAGCCTTAGGAGGCGTTTGCAGTTCAGTCGCAGTCTCTTCAATCATCGATCCATGGCCAGCCCAGACTGTAGGATGATCGTACGCAGGCACCATAACTCTGAAGTCCGAATCAGCTTTATGCAAAGATGCTGACAGTCGACTGGACTTACGCGCCAGGCTCTCTATCCACCTGAGCTGTAGCCCCTGAAAACGCATCTGGATAATTATTTCCATGCACAACGACGTTAGCTCCAACGTCTTCTAATCCCATTCGCACATCGGGATGAAGTCCTTCATGGATGTACACTGTGCATCGAAGACCCAGCTCTTGGGAAGCACATGCAGCAGCTAATCCAGCATTTCCACTTGAAGCGATGATAAGATGTACGGATTCGCCGTGCTTCTCGAAAGCTTCTTGAATGAATAGTGATAAGCCACGGTACTGTAATCTACGTCAATGTTGTCGACTCAATAGATCGCACGAGTATGGTACCTTAAAAGACTGTGATGGTTGTAGATTCTGAAGTCGAATGTGTTAAATGCATTCTCGATCTTTCGAAACGATACACACCTCTAATTTAAGATAAACAGAACATCCCAATAGACGTGAAAGATGGCGAGAGCGGATGAGAGGGGTCCGAGTCCATAGATGTGGCATAGTAATATCTTGTTTTGGGAGGAGCTCCAAGGCAAGCTTGAACGATTCTTATAGACCGCATGCTTTCGCTGTTTCAGACTTTCCTCGCTCACCGGCGCGGGTTTGGTTCGGGTTCGGCCAAAATTTGCGCAGGCCGGACAAGGTTGGTAATTGAAAGTCCGACGATGCGATGACAAAGCTTCATCAGTTTCACCGGCATGTATACAAGTTGCCGGGCGCCAGGCGTCACTCCGCGATTTACAGTTTGGTCTATTCACTAAGATAAGATGCATGCCATTGCAAGCGGGTGGTTTATTTGGGAGTCTATCCAGAAGGCCGTTAAACACAACGCAAAATCCTACTGCGATTCGCCCTACAGCATCGTACTCGGACGCTCACCAGCTCGGCTGAGCTCGGTACTCTGCATTGAGTGTGTAGGACGACGTGCTAGGACCAGAATTTCAGCCCGCACATGCCCTGGAAAGATGCCTGACTCATGCTGAGAGAGATCAACGCCCAGCTCGATCAGGCGCTTGCTGGCTGCTCCGCCCCAGCGCCTCGCAATCGATCCAAAAGACCAGATCCCAAGAATCCAGGCTTCTGTTGACTCGTCTGCAACTTCCAATCCTGCAAGCCCATAGCTCGCTGGACCTCGACTAACCACTCCACAGGCTTTCCTGCCTTCCGAAGACATAGTCTCGAAGCGATGAGGACGTTCTGGGCATAGTATCGTTGTGTCCCCGTCCACCGTGAGTTGTTTTCGATGAAGTGAGGATCAGTAGATGCGTCGCGGAAGCTTTCAATGAGGTCCAGAAGGGCCTGGTTCGTTTTTTGAAGAGACGCCTGTAGTTTCGAAACTTCGTTCGCGTCTGGAGATCCTGATTTACTGAGGGACTCGAGTCGATTCTCTAATTTCCGGCGGTCTGCCAGAGTGAGTCGCATGAACTTGGTCCAGACGGAGAAGTCGTGGAGGGGAGGTCCAAGATGGTATAGAGGGTAAAGTGCAGATAGTGCAACTACCTGGGGGATAGTGGTGCATGCATCGAGGATTTGGTGGGCGAGTGGACGAGTAAGATCAAGACCGTATTTCGAACGATTTTTGAACAGGTCTACCGCGAATTCCGGTTCTTTGAGCTGTACGATTCGAGAGACGAGAGATTGAACGGCATGGTCCTCCACGACACGTTTCGTATCTCGGAATCTCGATAATATCTCCTCTGACTTCTCCAAATGAGACTTGTCCTCGCATAGTTTGAACAAGCGAGCCAATGCATGACGATGTAACGCTTCGCCTTTGACGGTAGCATTGGGTCCAACTCGCTGTTGAATGAAGGCAGCCAGTCCATCGAACGTCCGGCTCTCCTCATTGACTTCTCTTCGTCTCGCAGCCCGTCTATTCCTGTGCAACTGTCCCTTCGTTTTCGGTGTTCCATCGGCTTGGACGAACGAGTCGCTCGCGAACGAAGATGATGGCGACGTGGATGTGGATGCAGATGTAGATGTGGCACTGGATGAAGGAGTGGATGGGGTGTCGAAGAGGTCAGAAGTTTTTCCAAAAAGGTCGTCCTCGTCATTGTCAAAATCTGCGGCAGTCGATTTTTTCTTCTTCGCCGAGGCTGGGGCCGATACATGAATTCCTCGGACTAGCTGACGTCCAGCAAGGGCGCTGGCTGTCCGAGTGTGCTGCCATGTTTTGCTTGGTAGCAGGCGATGCATTTGGCTTGAACCTGAAAAATAGGCGCTCAAGCGTTCGTGCTGGTTCGCTCGTCGCTCGACATCGTCGAACAAGTACTCGCCGTCTTCAGAGAGCAGCCCATCGCCAAAAATTCACGCGCAATCTCGTTCTCGACTCAGCTTCAAGCATGCCTATGTTCCCTGTTCTCATGGTTTTTTTGCCAGGTTTCACCCAACCACCCGAGAGCACCGGAGAAAATACACGAGCTGGAGGAGTGTTTCCAACCCCTGTTTACAATACGAGGGGGGTCCATCTCTTGATTATACATGCTTCCTTATACCCTGTGTTGCATCGCAATTTTTTGATGGCTCCCTATACATCGTTCCTCGTGCCGACCCCTCTCCAGCGGCACCGCGCCTGCTCGCTGTCTCTCTTGGCGTTAATCAAACTCTTCGCTTTTAATTGTATGTATAACGGGTGGAGCTGAATCATCATGTTGCAGAACCGAAATTGTCACTATTTTTTGGAAGAAACCGCTTGACATCCAAGTTCTGTGTGGTCATTCAACCTTCAATCAGCATGCATCGAGGCTAGATGATCGGGGAGCCGCTGAATTCGACAAATTAAATTGGTGCATGCGGCGTTGATTCCTGTGGTGGAGCCCTTTTAGCTCCACGAGCTCTGCCTCCGAACATCCAGAATCTCAAACTGTGCTGTGCTAGGGTCTTTCGGCGCCGAAATGACCTTCCGAGTCGAGCCTTGGCAACGTGATGCGGGATCTCTGATATAAAGAGTGATGTTCCCAACCGGCCTCTCATTTATACTCCCACTATGAAGCTAGCACCGTCTTTGGCTCTTCTTGGCGCCCTATACTGCGTCATCGGCCAGGGGGCGGCCTCCGAGCCGCCAGCCGGGTCAATTGGCCTATTTTACCCAACCTCACAGGCTGTGACAGGTAAAATGATAGCTCTGGTATATCCATCAGTACCCGGAACTAAAATTCAAATAGGGGAGACAGTCAACATAGGGATTGAAGTCTACAATGACGATACCTCTACTGCATTGGCGTTCAACACCTCCATGACTGCCCTCCTGCCCAATGGCACGACCGTCCCTATATTTCACTCTGGACCTGACTATGAAGTCAATGGAATGCAATGCGCCGAGGGCGACACAGACACGATCATCAGCGGACCATTAAATATTTCTCTTGCCGGAACGTATGTCAACCAAAAATCTTGTCGCGGTGTTGTTAAACCCATTGATATTCCACTTCTATAGATACGCGATAACCTGGAACCTGACATACTTCACTTCCGCGAACACATCGCAAGTGAACAGAACATTCTGCGGTCCCGGCCCTTTCACTGCTCAAACATGGCTTTTGACTCAAAATATCACCGCCGTGCAGGGTGGTCATGGAGAGTCATCCAACGCCACAACACCACCCGCGGCGCCAGTAGTCACCGAGACACTTCCAAACAAGCCAACTTCGAACCCCCAAACTGTGCCTGTTGTCAATAATGTTAACGGGGACGTAGCACTTGTTTCATCATCCCTGATCGTACTCTTGATTCCCTTGATTTCCGTAATGTTACGATGATAGTCATGATAGTTGGACTCAGTCTCTCTAATTCTTGACTTCCACCCGCGACTCACGGGAATGCATGACATAGGCTCGAGCAAAACATTAAGCAGTATGTACGACGAGGAGACACTAAAAGTCCTAAATAGTGCTGTATCGTTGTTGAGGTATTTGTTTACTCCACTGCGTATTATCTCTGAGCTATAAATGCGATCTCATGGACTTTGTGGATGATTATCAGAGTAACTTCGACGTGAGGTACATGTAGACTGCGGCCTGAACCATGAGAGACGACCAAGTAATATATGGAAGAAAAGTCCACTCACACCTCATTTTGGCTTATATTGATGAGCTCGAGACGAATGTCATCCAGCTGAGGAATGGAATGATCCAGTTCATCTGACAATGTCTCTAGAGCAGCCGTGCAACGTTCGACGGCGCTACGCCAAAGATCAGAGCCAGGCGCGGTATTAATATGTCCATCAACCATCGATGCAACATAGAGCTACATGCACGTCAGTGAGCTAATTCTTGGAATTTCTGTGGAGTTATGTACTCACCAATGCACGCTTGATCGTAGTCACACGGCTGTTCAGAATGAGTAACCCGGCATCTCCAGGCCGCTGCAGGGCAGAGGAGATGAGCTTGCCTGCCTGGAACGACTGGTAACAAATATCCAAAGGTAATGACCAATCGTGGACAGAATGTCGGATAATCTGGTTTTGTGGTTTGTTGTGAGAATCCAAGATAAGCAGACTGAACCAAGTCCTTCTCGTTATCTAGATAATAAATGATCATGCGGAAGTGAGATGGCGAGACTCACTTCTTGTGCTTTGCTTCGGGCAGTGAACTCGGATGTGTCAGAGAGAGGATCTCGGTAACTCATGCCACGAGACTCCATTCGACTGCGACATGCGTCAATTGCCCTCTTGAGTCTTGGTTGGAACCCACTCCACGCATCCTTATCATTGAAGTGATGCAATCCCAGGAGAACTCTGACGATCCGTGAGCAGATCTTGAATAAAGCCAGCAATTCATAAACGTACACTGCTTGCATGGCAGTCATGTCATTTCTTGACCAATCTGTCACATTCAACAGAGTTTCAGCCCCTTTGATCAAATAGTCCTTCAGCGCCTCAGCCTTTCCCTTGTATTCTTTGAAGGTGTATTGATACTAGAGTCGCATCAGTGGATTCGTCCGCAGCAAATAGAGCATGCGCAGGACCTACAAGTAGTGATTGGCTGTCTCCAAAGGTACTATGTCCATGAGCAAGGATCAACAGTAGCAAGGCCACATTGGAAGGATGGCACTTCAAGAGATCCTGCGAATCAAACAGATGTTTGACGAACAACACCTGCGATTCATTGATGCAAACCCCGAGACCGCCGAGTCGACTCGGAAAAAGTCTCAGAGCGAGCACCCTGCATCTTCTCAGATATGGCTCTAGTACAACGAAAGGTCTTGATCCGATGTTGAGATGTACTTCGTCAGCCACAGCGAGTGCCTCGGGGGTCCAGCGAGCGCCCAACGGATCAAGTTGTCCGACAAGTTTGAGGGATTGTGGGACCCCCGCATCGCGAGCTGACTCGCCATCTGAACGGTTCAATTGTGGGTGGATGGAAGCATATTTTGGATCTATTCCTCGGTGTCACATCGGACGCGGTCAGGAAATCATGAAACTGCTCACTCTGCGGAACATCCCTGTCACCGTCCTTAAAATTTGCCGCTCGACTGCTTTCACTCTTCGTCTTCACTCGTGGTGAGCGTGCCACCGATTGCTCCGCCTAGATATAAAGAAAGCAGCAGTGAGTCAAAACAAGTCTCAACAACTGGCATGGTTGCTTATCGGAGTCGACGATAATCGGACTTACCTCGATGCTGTTTGGGGCAGGATACGGGTGGTACCTCTCATTTCTCGGGCTCGCTGACGCTGGAAAACCATGAGAGGCGTATATATAGGATTCGAAGAGGAGTTCCGACCTTGTCGTGCACTCGATCCCAGGTTTGGTGACGGCGAGGCAGCTTCCGGTATTTCCGGGCCTGCCAGAGATTCTGCGCTGCACCTTCGAATATCTTGCGCATAGTCCTCGCCTGAGCTCTGCATATCGGCCAAAGGACCGCTATACAATGCATTGTATATTTGGTTTTTGGTTGACACCCCGGCATCGATGTCATGGGTTTCCAGCTGTACCGCAGTCGGTGACACGCTGGGCTCTGAATTCCGGATTGGTTTCCTAGGGCAAGTGCGGGCTAATTCTATAGCCTCTTCGAACGATGTCGGAGGCGTTGGCCAGTGCACTTGATATGGAGAAGGGGCCAACCGTATATTTGGCAGAGGGAGCCTGAGGATCATCTTGGGAAGATCAGAAAGGGCCATTATTGTTCTCAATCAAAGGCTTAGAGATGGCGAATGAGAGTGGGTGGGTTGAATGGAGAGTAGGCAACGACTATGCGTCCGGGCATATAAAGAAACCCTAGCAGGTACCGTGGGGAATACCTCTCCCACATTGGGCGGTAGACTTGACGCCCGCGCTTGCATTTGTGCCTGGTCGCATTGTTCTCCTTTCGCTTATGCTTCGCTGTCTTCCCGCCTTCCTTTAGGCTTGAATGTATATTATTAGCTGTCTATCGGCCATTCTTTTGCGGGAGACCTGTTCACGTTCACACCGAGCTGCTGCAGTTTCTAAGCTCTGTGCAAGAATGGATTGCTTGTAATCACCAGGCTCGATGTGAAGAGAATTGTCACCTTGCGATCATGCGCTGCACCACTCAACTCTTTATCTCGGGGAATTCGAAGCCTCGTGCTCTCTCAAATTAGTCCACATTTGAATTTCGCCACTCTTTTTTGCAAAGGGACCCTTGACCAACCCCTGTGGTGTCGTAATGCCTCGCCGCCAAAAAGAACCAGGGAGGAAACATTCTCCCGCCGCCACTGATACTTGAGGCCGAAAAACTCTCGAAAATATCTATTGACTGTCTGTGGTGGCGTGTCCTTTGATAGACTAAATTGTCCTAAGAAGAGAGGGCGTCTGAAATGTGCTTCACATCTCAGTGTAGGAAGATACGAGGACTTCTTCGTTGTGCGCGAAAATCTACTGGTCAGAAAATCCTCTATACACATGTCTTGTGCTCGAGGCCGCTAATTCCTTGCTTTGTTCCACATAATTATCGTTTATCAGACTGTCGGCCACACCGGAGATACGTGTCCTTGGCCGTCTTTGTTCATTCGAATCGCGTCTTGCATCTACTGACAACGGTCGAGACAAGCATTCATCTCACAGCCTTGTCGGCAGAGCTTTTGATCGTGCATCCCTTGCCGCCCTAGCCATTTTCGACTGCCGACAAACATCTATACATTCATCATCCACTCGCAAGATTATGCCCTCTTTTGAACTGCCGTTCTTTAAGCATGGTACAAGGGCGTTATATCTGGATCCGAGTGACCAATCCTGGTTCATCGTCGTTTGCACGAAAGAAGGGACCAAACTAAGAGAGATCCAGAGGACATGCGTCATCTGAAGTCCTCCCACTATCACTCGAGAGTTGAAATTGTTCTCTCAGGCATGCCGTGCACCCAGTGTCACTGGAGTCGAATCTTTGGCACCAATGCCTCGTGAATAGTATCCTGAGCTTCGGGTGAATAGGTGTGTGGAGTAAGTATGCTCCATTGCGACTTTAGACCATCATACGATGTACATATCCTACTGGGAAAGCTCGAGCTACAAACAGTGGCAGACTCTGAGTCGCAAGCTTGCGAAAAGGAAATATTTTGATTGGTTCGGTACGAAGCGGAATGCCGGACCCGGGGTTTCCCGAAATAGCGTTGTCGTTGCTCCGCTCGTGATAACTCCATCCCGATCCCCTCGACAGCATCGACAGCATCGACCTCCTCTGTCCTCAACGTCGTCTGGCATCGCTTCAATCTTCTTAATCGCTATGTCTCTGCTTCGTAGCTCTGTACTGCCTCTGGCAAACGTCTCGCGTGCCTTCTCGACAACTACAGCACGCAAGCTTGCTGTCGCCGCGGAGAAACCGGTTTTAATCAAAGAATTCAAGATTTATCGTTGGGTACGGTTGAGGATGCATTATAGTTCATTGTGGGAGAGATTCAAGTCTGAGCTTGCTTGCCATACAGAATCCGGATGAGCCATCCAAGAAGCCAACCCTCCAATCATACCAGGTCGACTTGAACCAATGTGGTCCTATGGTGAGCGCTCATTGCTCCTTACATCAACCAACAGTCCTTGCGGTTCATTATCCTGGCTGTCCCATATCTTTTCTCACAATCCTGTCCGTTCATCCGATTGAGCTCATTGCTAATTTGGGTGCAGGTGTTGGACGCTCTGATCAAGATCAAGAACGAAGCCGACCCCACACTCACCTTCCGTCGATCATGCCGTGAAGGTATCTGTGGTTCATGCGCCATGAACATCAACGGCCAAAACACTCTTGCTTGTCTTTGCCGAATTGAACGAGATACGCCAAAAGAGACGCGCATCTACCCCTTACCCCATAGTGAGTCTTTCTTCATCGACTCCATAGAATCCAGAGATCTAACTCAATACGCCAGTGTACATCGTCAAAGACCTTGTCCCCGACATGACCCAGTTCTACAAGCAATACAAATCCATCAAACCCTTCTTGCAAAGCGAGCCACCCGCTCAGGGAGAACACTTGCAAAGCCCGGCGGAGCGACGGAAGCTTGATGGTCTCTACGAATGTATTCTCTGTGCATGCTGCTCAACCAGTTGCCCCAGCTACTGGTGGAACCAGGACGAGTACCTTGGCCCTGCTACCCTGATGCAAGCGTATCGTTGGATGGCCGACTCACGAGTGAGCTCTCCGCGCATACATCCATCCCTCAGCTACTAATCGGTTATCTCAGGACACCCATAAAGCGGAGCGCAAAGCACAACTTCAGAACGAGCTGAGCTTATACCGATGCCATACGATCTTCAACTGTTCCCGAACATGCCCCAAGGGTCTCAATCCCGCGGAAGCCATTGCGAAGATCAAGCTGGACCTTGCTGCCGAGTAATGGCCAACCTGAGCGACACTCAAGGATCCACAGATCGTCGATGCGGGCCACGTGAGCTATAGGGGGAGAATGCGACGAATGAAAAATTCGGGAAGTCGGTTTCGTAGTCAGGCAGTTATCAGCTTTTCAAGTGGCATAGAATACGCGCTGGCCCGCCGAAATATCAATTCACCATGTAGTCAATGCACGGACAGAGCCACGAAGCTGCATGAAGAGTGGATGAGATGTACCCCTAGCACGAATTTCAAACTCAGCGAAAGGCCATTTCTCGCGGCTGCATCCAAATCGCCATGTCAAATACGATTGCTCTGTAAGACGAATGTATCTTTCGTAAATCCACTGTGTAATCTTGCCTGTTAGGTATCCGTTGTCCAATTTTACCTTCAGGTAGTGTGGTGTCGAAGTCGACCGGGACCGAACGTTTCGCTCAAAGAACTATGTTGCAGTACCAAGGAGGCACAGCCTGAAGAAGATCCCTCGGTCTCAGCGCGTTTGCAGCGTCTGCAGAACAATTATGAAGACTTTGGAATGCGACGAACGGTCGAAGGTGTCTTGGTCGTACATGATCATGGTCACCCTCACATCCTGATGCTCCAAATCGCCAATGCTTTTTTCAAACTGTACGTGCATTCCAGACGTGACTACTCCTTGTCGAAGCGCTCAATCATACATTCAGACCCGGAGACTATCTCAAACCAGGCGAGGATGACATCGATGGCCTGAAGCGACGGCTTGATGAACGCCTAGCACCACCGAAGGAATCACAACAATTCAACGCGACGCATGGGATTGACAACGATTGGGAAATCGGTGATTGTCTTGCGCAGTGGTGGAGACCGAATTTTGAGACATTCATGGTGAGTAAGATCCCCTAATTTATTCAATTCGTCGGGTCCCCAGTGACATCTCATTATCACGTCGCATGCTTGTCCGTTCTTCCCCATTTTCCTCTCATCAATCTATCAATTTTTTTCTCCGTGTCATCAATATGTACTCATACGTTTCTTCTCCGCAATCTATAGTATCCGTTTATTCCCGCTCATATCACGAAACCGAAAGAATGCAAGAAATTGTATCTCGTCCAAATGCCCGAACGAAGTGCGTGCCGAGTGACCGGGATGTTGATGAATGACTCAAGCGGTCTGATGTATTCAGAGGTCCTTGCTGTTCCCAAGAATATGAAACTATTGGCCATCCCTCTGTTTGAACTCTATGACAACGCGGCAAGGTGCGAAAATTACGCTACTCAATCTTCAGATTCACTTAAAAGTACCTGAAGATATGGCCCTCAGCTTTCCGCTATCCCTCATCTGCTATCAAGGTATGTTGTTGATCCCATCGTGAAGACGAGGCGACCACTTACGTTCTATGCCGCATCCAGGTATAACTTTATATATCAATAGTTCGTTCCCCTTCCTCCTTCAACGCTTGCTCTCGACTCTGTGAATGAAAACGCTCTGTATTGCCTAAAAGTATTCGCTCTGCATCCATGACGAGGACCACGGGCCCGTCTTCTGTACCTATCTTTCGATTAATCGTCCACGTTGACCTTGCTGATTGTCGGTTACGCGCGGTCTTGAGAAGGGTGTGGCCACCCTGCGAACGAGCCCGGAATCAAGTCTGATGAGATGGCCAAGGCTGCTTAGCGAGACGGTCCCCAGCCCTCATCACTGCAGTGGAAAGGAAAGAAAGTGCTCTCACTTCGGATTGTCAGGGAATGAACTAGATAAGAGGGCTTCTTCAAACCCAATCGTGCTTGATTCACCAGAGTGTTAGAATTCAAATGGCTTGCTCCGCTTTCTAAGGGCATCTGCTCGATGCTGCTCGCATGTCCGAGTCGCTCTTTGGCCCGGTACCTGGATCCGATCCCGGCCCGATCCGATCAAACATAGATCCCGCCTTCGCCAAAGGATATCAAAGTGCTTGACTCGCGTGCCTTCAAGGAAGATGAGAACACTCGCAACGGCTATTGTAATCACTGATGAACCCTGAGAACTCCGATCATCAAGATGTTTTTACCTTTTCTAGCTTTTGGTCGTTCGCCAAAAACGAGGTCAGCACAGAAAGGCCCCGCGATATTTATTCTCTGCTCTGTTCTTGGAGATCATGTTCACGTAGCGATACCGACGGTCCATCAGCTTAGACGATAATCATGCTATAAACATGCTCTGACAGAACGAAGAAACCATCAACAGAGCAGGTCTCCACTCTCGTCATGGGGAATCTTCCCCAACTCCGTGCATTATTGATCTCCTTCTTTTGTGAAGCGCTGTTATACGGTAAGCTGAAACACTTCTTTCTCGCCACTATCTCTCCTGACTGTCATATCCTGTCAGGCGTTGCTTTCGTTTTATTTGTCAATTCTTTGCAGATATGGTTCACGAAGCGGGCTAATCAAGAAGTCGTGAACCGGACCCTTGTAGGAGCCTCTGCACTTTTATTTCTGTTTGCCACTATCGTAGGTGTTTCTGAGAAGTCTCCACTGTAGAAATTTCTCATGGCAGCAGCACATCTCTGGTGTATTCAGGAGAACGCTTGATGCATTCACTTCCTATCCTGAAGGCCCGGCTGCTTATTTCGCGCTACTGACCACCACCATCAAGACCATCACTCAGGTTGGTCAAGTAGGTGCGGTGATCACTGGAGATTCGTTGTCTGTCAGTGTCTCCACCTCTCGAGTGTATCCCTCTACATCTAACATTGCAGGTATATCGTACTTATATTGTTTACAATCAATCCTGGATGGTGGCCATTATACCTCTCGCGACCTTAACGGCCACAGTTAGTAAGTGCATCAGGATTCGCATTATCGAGACACTCACTTATTCACGCAGTTACGGCCGTTGGCTTTATAACGGCCCAACATCTATCCAACTCCGGCTCCACCATCTTTTCTACATCAATCATTGAATGGACAGTAGCCTTTCTAGCGACAAGTCTGCTCACGACTAGCCTATGTACAGGTAGGTTTATCCGGAAATCTTCAGGAACCTTCCTTATCCAATTTTGCAGCGATGATTGTCTACCGTCTGTGGTCCGTTCAGAGAGCAGTCCAGCAGGCCGTGTCATATAGCTCTACTCGAAGACCGACCATGACGATCGTTCGCATTCTGATTGAATCTGCTGCTCTATATTCTTCCACGAACCTGGTCTACATGGTTTTATACGCTCTGGAATTGAACGCTGAGGCAATAGTGTCAGGATTCGTAAGCCGATCTCCTCTCTGAGGCGCCCAGTCATATCAATACTGTTCGTATCAGGAAGTCCCGGTGGCCAGTATCACTTTCAGTCTTATCACCCTCCGAGTTGAGGCAGCGGTCAGACAAAAAGCTGAGCATCCTACTGCCATCGCGTCTGTCGTTGTTTCAGGGGCGAACGGTCTCCGAGTTCAAGTGACCAAGCATGAGGAAGATCAGGAGGAATCGGAACTTGGCAGCATCGCGTGGTCCTCCAGAGACAACGCTTTACACCTTCCTTGATTTTTGTTTTGTTGGATACTGTAATATAGAATCGTGCATTGATCTCTCCTTGGTCCGAGGATGCCAGTGTTTAAATTCGCCTCGTCGATGCAAATCCGTATCTCGGGCGATGCGAGTATGCATGGCAGAGAGAATTTGGGCACTGTCAGATACACGATAGTCACTCACGCCCAGTATCAATCTCAGATTGGTGAATATGTACACTGGCGCGAGGTGCCATCCCTTCTCGGCCACTCGGACATCCACTGATGCACTGCCCTGCCTGGATAAAACTGGACAAGAACGAGAAGATCAACAACGAGAACATAGGATCAGAGGTATCAATGCGCAATGAAATCGCGTCCTATTCCCATTTTCAAGGAGCTGGTAAAGGTTCGCGTGACCTTTACTTGGAACTTTGACGGAAGCATCCGTAAATAGAGTTTTAGGCAAGTAATCCGAAATTAGGCATTGATTGATCGATAGTGATCGATCGACGGTGAACCTTGAACGTATTGACACAATTGCGGCGATAAGCTATCCTCAATCGTTCGGCATTCGCCACTTCCATCTCTTCTCTTTCATCAACGCGTCAGAGTGCATCGCAATCAGGCACACAAGCTTGTCAATTTTCAGGCACCGTACTGGAAAGGAGGTTTCATTTTGTTGCTTTAGGCATGATTGCCTCTAGCCGGGCTCCTTCGCCAAAATTTCTTGGTGTAAGCGATCGGGGTCCAAGCCAAGAAGCATTTTTCAATCGCCGCGACCAACCAGCGTTGCTTCCTGAAGCTAACATAAATTGTGGAATGTTGACCCTGAATGTACAAAAATATTCCCCCCGCCTTCTGAACCACTCCAGCTTTCTCTTCTTCGACGGGATCGCCACTTGGGGATGCGACGCTGTCGGCCAGTGCAGCGACACTCTGATAGTGATAGACGCACAAAGCTCGGTATCGCCACTCCGAACGACTTGTCCACCCGAGTTGTTGTCAGCAGGGGTGGAAATGATGTTCCGCATAACGCTCATATCGGTCAATGGCCGCAAAGGCCATGCCGGAGGCAAATTTGTGCAGCCGCATCGCAGACGTTTTCTTTCTATCCCCCTCCTGGTTAACTCCATCATTCATCAGAGCCCCACATTCATTATAAGGAACTTCATCACTTGATACCCCCCGCGCTGGTCTTTCAGACGCGCCCTCCTCTCCTTTCCACCCACGGGCTCCAGCAATGGCCAACATACCCCAATTGCGCGCTCTGCTGATTTCTTTTTTCTGTGAGGCTGTTCTTTACGGTGAGCCCAAACTCCCTCGACTTGTGTGGTTTCCGTTTCGAATGGGCTTGTCCGTACAGGTGTGGCATTCGTTCTTTTTGTTAACTCGGTCTCCACGTTATTACGAAAACGAAACGCGAAGGGAAAGGTTAATCGACCGCTTCTTTTCGCTTCAAGTCTTCTCTTCTTGTTTTCCACGATGGTCTGTGATCTGGTGTCGTACGCCTATCTGTACACTCATCGTCGTCACGACTTTAGCACATAATCGGCGTCACCATCCGAAATGTCACTGCTTTCACATCTTATCCCGACGGTCCAGCCGCATATTTCGCCCTTCTCACCAACACAGTGAAGACCATCACGCAGGTTGGTCAAGTTGGTGCGGTTATTACTGGTGACGGGCTATCGGTACGTTTTGTTACTTTTCCTGTGATAAAGTATCTCTGACATCCACCCCTCCTTCCCAGGTATATCGAACATTCCTCGTGTATAATTGTAACTATTACGTTGTCATATTCCCACTATCGACCTTCATTGCGACTATCGGTGAGAATCTCCGAAAAATGACAAAACCGCCCATTCACCTCAGCATCAGTTGCTGCTGCCGGTTTTATTACCGTTCAGCATCGTGAGACTGTAGCAACAAGCATATTTCAAACAACAGTCACAGAATGGACACAAGCATTTCTAGCTACTAGTCTCGTCACCACTGGCATCTGCACAGGTAATGTCTATCCCCTCTGACGTACTGCTCTAATTCCGTGTAGGTCTTATTGTTTATCGACTCTGGTCAGTCGAGCATAACCTCCGGAAGTCTGTGAGCCATGTTCAAACCTATCGCCCAACGAACCGGATTCTCCGCATCCTTATCGAATCCGCCGCCCTTTACTCCTCCACCAATCTCATGTATATCATCCTTTACACCATGAAGCTCAACGCGGAAGCAATTGTTTCCGGATTTGTGAGTTTTCTGATTATCTCGGCGCCTATCAAGGACTCACGTCCACTTCAGGAAGTGCCAGTAGCGAGTATCACTTTCAGTCTCATAACGCTACGGGTGGAGGCTGCGCTCATCAGTAGCGTTCAGCCCTCAACTCAACGTTCAGGCGTGGTGTCTTCTATGATGGTGCCACCGATGCCAGGTACTGATTATCACCTGAGAAATCTGAAGATGGCGAGTGAAGATGCTTCTCATCTTGATGAAGATTCGGACGATCGTCAGAGCATGCGGACCGACCCTTGGATGCGTATGAAGCCATCTACGGAGTCGAGTGATATGTTGCCTTAGCTGCTTCTATGTCGTATGGGCTCGTATTTTCTTTTAGTGCGCAGGCACGTGGTATAGAGGAAGTTAAATTATCCCAAGTAAACGTCCAAGTACAGAAGTAGGAATAACAAATTGAATCGATTGAGAAAGATAACAGTATGGTGCTGATGGAAGAATGGGGGACCCTTCTATTTGTCGGAATCAGTTTACGGATGTTCTCACATGCACACAGCCCTGCTTCAGCGCTTCAGCACCAGGCGGTAACGAATTTGTCGGGAAGAGACGATTCTCTCCAACGAAATCCAGCGACTGATCAAATGCATATGGTTGAAATCCTGGCCTTACGAAGTGACGTAACTTGCACTCAGGTCTCTCTACCGACGTTTCTAATAGAACTCGATCAACTAAGCACCACGTTTACTACCGAAATAATTCACCTAAATTGCCAATGAGACATCTGCTAGAAACGGACATGAATGCCAACGGTGACCGACCTATTCAAATGCCGAAGTTGGAGAATTCGTGAGTAAAGTATTCGTCTTCTCCACTGTTGTAATATTTTCCGCCAATCTTTGCATAGAAAATGATACTGGGACCATTTTTCGGATCGATGCCATTCCATATCCCATGCATTGTGGGATCTATGCTCTGTAGCCTCTCGGCTACCTTCGCTATCATCTTTCTTCCCCAGCCCTTTCTCTGCAATTCCGGGAGGATTGCAATATGAAAGTGTGCCGGGGAAAAGTCAAGGATGTGTTTGGGGTACGCGATTGGATGATGGATGCGGTCAATGAAGAACTTGTCCAGGGCCATCAGCTCAGGGGAACCCATCAGCTCTAACGGATATTTCTCCCGCAGTGGTGGTTCGAAGATCGTGTCCGCGGCTTCTCTGAACTTCAGAGTGTCCGAAGTAGCCACAATATATCCCAGCACCTCTTCTTTACCGCTACCTTCCCGGTCATCGATTCGCCTAACCAAAACATACCCGAATCCGGTAGGGAGAGATATGTAAGGCAAGGCCCAGACGAGGGATGACAGCTCTTTGATAGTCAGCGAATGTTCCGCGGAGGCTCCCCCGTCCGAAGTCAGAAGGCTGATGCGAGATATGCTGGGTTTATCCTCTTCGGTGGCTTCACGAAGATAAACGACCATATTTATCTGATGTCCCACACACTGAGCACTCCAGAGTCGAAGTGAGGTGCGCGGTGTCTCAGAATGATTTCCTTGTGACAAACGAGGGGACGACACTGCTACTGCTAGCAAGGACTCGGCAATGTTGGACCGGCTTTTTGTTTGAACGCCGTGGATGATACGAAGGACTAACTACGGTATGGTTCTCGTTTTGGTCGTCTTAATAGGCTTCTCTTCTTGGGTGATGGCGAACTCAGATATGGTCGGTAAGACATCAAGACACGCAGCAATTTCCAATGCAAATATCTGAATTTAATACAGCAACAAATCGGAGAGCTCCCTCGTAATGCTAACCAGTCCTGTGTCAAATAGCATAAATATAACATCGAGGAGCATGTCTAAGAGGATATGTATTTGGTTCACCAACCGCTAAGTGGTACGAAGTACTACGAACCATCTTATTATTTCTCCTCAATGAATTCGCTCACCTCATTATCCAGTAGACCAATCAGAGTGTGAGGCGCCTTGGGATGCTGGAGCGATCCAGCTCACATCATCACTACTACTAGTATTGCTAGTCTCCAATGATGCCCTGAGGTGACGCTTATATTGACCGCATATACTAATACACCAGTGAACATGTTGTGGTCTTGTGACAGGGTACAGGAATATTGTTTTGCACGCCGGTGACTATTCAAACACGGGATTTGAGTATTGTTGCAGACTTCGTGAGGGCTTCCGTATAATAAGGCACATTGTTGATATTATATTCTTCACACGTCCTTCAGCCACGATCGGAATAGGAGGTAAAGTTGCGAGATTCATGCAAACACCGACTTGACTAAAAGCCTTCTGTTGACCCCCCTCTGTTTGTACGTCATTTCACGGGTGTGCTACTCGTGTCGATCAAGGTCGATCAAGGTTGATCAGACGTTCCTGACCGGCATTTTCGATCGACCAGCGTTTGTTTGTTTACTTCCGAACTCTGCGAGAAGATGTACGTTTGAACCAGGGGGCAAAACGAATGCACCATATCTTGGCACTGTCATTACATGTACCAATTGTGTTCAAGATTTGGATGTTGAGGAAACTTCGGGTCACCCACATCGGAATGTGTGGACGGCGGGGTCTGCGGAGATTCATGACCTATATCATCCGTTTCTGAGACTTCAAACTACCCAACTTTGATACCAGGTTACTTGCTTGTTCTTGCCCTCGGTTCCCGGTTACGTTGAGCTAAGGCACCATGCATACACGGACTCTTTCATCTTCCGTGCTTTCGACAACCTCCGACTAACTTTCTCCTCAAAGGGGTGGAAATCTTTCCAAATAAAGGCAGAGTCCATTCAGTTGATTCGGGCTTGCGACGACACATGACCTGAACGGGGGTGCTTCTCGATATCTTTTTCGTGATTTCACGGGTGGAAGGCGTGAGTAGGACGTCCTGGACATCACGTAGTCTCGCGACTACATGTTAGTGGGTTCTAAGAACATACGATAGTATATAAGGGAGTCGTCTGACACCTGCGTCCTCAGTTCACTACCCACTAGTGCACGTAAGCTTCTCATATCTCTTTTGACTAGCCAGCTCTATTGATCACTGCTGTTGCAATCATTTCCACAGTTCTTCATCTACCAACTATCAACCGCTATCTCGAGTATCTGGTAAGATTCAATTGATATACTCGTTAAAAGTAAATTGATCTCCCCTACCAGACATCTATTATGTCTAGCGAAGGTCAACGCCGACCAATATTGCATCTTCATTAAAGCTGATGGAGGCCACAGCTATACCTGTCGAATACTGGCTAGACGTGACAGCCAACGGACACACGCTGCTCTTTCAATTGATCGTTCCTGGAGCACCCGGCAGAGTTGGTGTTTTCCTCGGACGTACTAAGTCCCCTGTCGTCGGCCTTGGACGCTTCTTGGTCAAATTGAAATTGAAGGATGGGGCTAATCCACCTCCTTCTGTCACGGGAACGTTCGAACTCACAGTCAAGGGCTCTGAGGCCAATCTGGTTCTCGATTTTCCTGGACATATTCCTCCAGCCAGCTTCCAGGGTGACGGGGAACAATTCAACTTGCAAAGCCAGGTGTGGAAGGGTGAAGTGATTCATTACGGATCCAGCTTTGGTATTTAGAACACGAGTGCATTCGATGCCTGTAAATCCTTTTTGTTACGGCTAAGAAAATGCGATTCTGATAAATGTGAACTCGAGAAATTTTGTGTTATTTGTCTGGCTTATACAAAACGAAATTTGGTGACACGAACGGCGGTACGCAATGCGCCAATTTGAATCGCTATGGGACAGCTCACCGACAGCTCAAGCCCGGGCCAGCCAGCTGCTGTATACTGGCATCTTGAAGGCTGAGAATTTTCTGGCGGGAAATTTCATTGGGAACAACTTTCTGCCATACCGCCATCGACGATAATGTCAGAGGGGCCTTCGGTAGAGTTTTGAACTCGCTGCGTCATGACGGCAGGCTCGGAGGCAAAGCACAATAGGAGTAAACATGTGTACACATGACATAATACGCGGGGCTGAATCACCGCGCCATGAGGCAAAGGCATGTCTCCAGTGCCACAACCTTTGACTCGACCGGCCGTTTCTTCTCCTTCATTTTCTTTCCAAATTCTAGTCTCTGAGTCTCCTCTCAGTTCCCTATCTTGTTCAGATTTCTTCTGCTACATATATATCTAATAATTTCTTAATTTCGTCTCACAAGCTACGCCTGCATGCTTAGGACCAGTCCCGACACTGCGTCCGCGGCCTCACCAGCACCTCCGTTCAGTCCTTTCTCTTCGGCTTTCTCAATCGGGAGTGAGGGTACATCAGATGGTGCGTTTGCTTTATATCTCGCACCCTTGGACGTCGCCCTAAGATGTACGATCATTAGAACCCGCAGATCTCGGTGCATTTTCAAGTGTATTCCGTGCTTTAGCTCAATTTCAGACACAACCCCCTCAAGTTCAACAACCATTATCACCACCACAACCCTCGAGTCCCCCTTTGACCCTCCCCAACTACAGAGATGGGACAGATTATGAATCAGACGGGGCCCAGTCCACCGTCTGGAATTCAAAGGCTGCCCTCTCATATTTGTCATCATCGTCCCGAGATCATGACGCCCCAGAGCACGAGCACTCTTCATCAGAGGACCCATCATCCGAAACAGGAGAAGATCAAGATCCTGCGGAGGTTCCCACATTAGGAGATCTTGACTCCATCCTTGGTTTTCTGGCGAACGAGCGAAAGAAGCTCACTGTGACCCATCGAGAGCCCAAGGATATCACCTCCCAGCAATCTACCGCTGAGAGTCCCTGGAAGCATGTCGTCAGCCCGCGAAGAAAGAGACGACGAAAGAAGAAGGGGATTAAAGCTATCGACACGGGGCGAGCCACGATCGTCCCTTCTCCCGAGCAATCTTCTTCTGCAGAGCTCTCGTCATCACCGGATAGGAAGCATTTGACGGGCGCCTCACCCGGTCTCCTAAGAATGTCGTTGAGTCGTTCGACTCCTAATCTTCTTCCTGTCGCACCAATCGAAGCGGACGACCCTCAAGAAATCCAGCTTCGTACGTTGGCTTTCAAGCTGAAGCTCGAGTTTCCCGACAACGCTCGCTCGTTATCCCGATTACCTCTTTACAACACAGACCCCAACACTGGCGAGACATTCCTGGACCCTCGTGCTCCTCCTGCCCTTTCTTCGTCCGAAGGGCCCCTCACCCACGTTTTCATCGATCATTCCAACATCCTCATTGGTCTTCTTTCCTTCCTTAATCGCCACGTCGCCTATCGGCCACGTAACGGCAAGATTCGCCTTTCACACGCCGCGCTGGCGCTTTTGCTCGAACGAGGGCGCATTGTATCACGCAGAGTCCTAGTCGCCTCTTCACCTCTGTATCAGCCGATAGATGCGGCTGAACAGCTGGGATACAGTGTGCGCGTCTTCGCCCGAGTACCCGACACAGGAGATGGATTAGATCGAATCAAGAAGGGCCGAAAGGCAGGCGCATTTAGTGCCCTTTCGACAGATTCTGATCCCGGACATTCTTCTCCTCATACCAAGAGACCTCTGGGTGGTCCGACCCATTCTCGAACCTCTTCTGCAAATGCTGCAATCACATCATCATCTCATTCAACTCCCCCTCATCATCACAATCATCATTACCATAACAATACAACCTATTACCCTGGTGGTCGAGTCCGCTATCGTGAACAAGGCGTTGATGAACTATTACAGCTTAAACTGCATCAGGCGATTGTAGATGTCGATGTCCCACCTCCTGGATCGACCATCGTCCTCGCAACAGGCGACGGCAATACTGGTCAATTCAACGAGGAAGGATTCTTGGGGTGTGTCAGGACCGCACTCAAGAAGGGATGGCATGTGGACCTGTACGCATGGGAGGAAGGCCTAAGTCGTGCATGGGCGAGGGAGTTCGGTGAAGACCGAGAGTGGAAGGACAAGTTTAGGATTATCGGGCTGGAGAAATACGGAGGCGATCTACTGGAGGTATAGAGCTCCCCTCCTTCCCTTTTTCTTTCGTTTCGTTTCCTTTGACAGGCTTTTTCGGCTTGCCGCTTTTCGATCCGTGCTATCCGTGCACATTGCCTCATGGATCCCTTGTTGTTCTTTGTGTTCTGGAGACCATGTTTGTACTATTAGTATTTCTCTTCCGACTTCATTTCATTTGTTGTTTTACCCCCTATTCCCACCTTCATCTCCATTTCATTTCTTCGTCCGAGTCTGCCTTGGGCAACGGTAGCATTCTATTATTGTCCTTCATTTCACATTCTTTTGATCCTCACGCCTATTCAACATCATCCTCTTTCATCGACGTTCCCCTTTCCCGCACGGGAAGGGGAATGTCGACGCGCGACTCACTTGTGTGTTTTCGATTAGTATGTGGATTCAGAAGAAGGAACAAAAATGTGTGTAATATCAGAAGTAGCTATCATCTCCTGTTCAAAAAGATGTTGTATATGTAGCCATCCATTGCATCGCTCTAAATGCATAAACGTGTAACCCCTCTCCAAAGTCTTCGCTAGATCGAATGAAGAATATTCTTCCTCCCCCAATCGATATCGACCCGCGCGCGCAGTCGATCGCGATCGAACCATAAACTTTAACCCATCCTTGTCCTGGAACTCATTGACCTCTGAAACGGAAGACACGAGAGAGTATATTGCTAATCACCCTTATTTAGTTATTTGGTATCCTTGTTGCTCGTTACTACGTATATTGATCAAGCTTTTGATACGTTCCGTTTCCCCTCCTTATGCACCAGTCTTCAGAAGTTCGGCAGGATCGTCGAGTCGAAGAAGTTTGGTCCAGCACGGCATCAGCATTGCCAACAGTTCCATATGCCTGTTCACATCCGCGGAATCCATCTCCTTGAGATCGACGTAGCCTTGCGCCATTTCGCACCTATTCGAAGAATTGAGATTGTAGAAGAGCACTGGCAAAGCAGTTGGATACTTACAACCCAAGTTCCTGGTTAGTTTTCAGTTCATAGATTGCATCTATGAGTTCCGGGGAGGAGTCCAGAATGTATTCGGGGAGCTGCTTGAAAGCCAAGTCCAAACCGGTAAGGAATTCCCAAAAAGCCCCATTGGTCGTCGTGCAGCGCAGACCACTGCCTAGATCCTTATACTATTGTTCTCAGTCAGCGTTGTGAGGCTATGATTGGATGAGGCGACGAACAAGTTCTAGGGTAGGGTATCCAAAGTCGATCGCAGCCCCCAGCATGCGGCTATTGGTGGCACACTCTCGGAACTTGAGTTTATAGAAAATGTTGTACTTGAAGGAAGGGCCGAGATGGAGGGCGAAGAGAACGAGGACATTCCATTTGGCGGCATTAAACTGCTGCATGTTTAGTTCATGTTCGGTTACACAAGATATGCGAACGAACCTCTATCTCGTCATCATCGAAGTGCCTTTCATCGCTGTACAAGCGGTTCCAGCAGGCGAAAGCCTCCTCGAAGCGGGTCCGGATCTGCCAATGGGGCCAGCTGGAGCGATCATCATCTTCGACCCATGCGGCCAACATGAGAATTCTGAGAGGATCGATTCAGTTCCTATGTTTCAGGATCAGAATACGAAATGAAAAGAGACTTACAAAGCATCGAGAACACTTGGATGAGGATTGTGGCGCCACTTAATGCGATGGAGTAACCGCTCACATTTGCGCAAAAGCGCAGCTCGCAGGCTTATGATTGTGTCCTACACGCACAAAAAAAAATCAGATCACTTAACATGCAGGCGTTCGCAGGAATACGTACCAGTGGACAATCATATGTTCCCATAGCTAGCCCATGGTATATTATCATTCCGAAGAACGCTACTTTTCCAAGGAGCGAAGACTGGATGCGCCGAGGTGGATGCCTCGCAGGGCGGGCCGTATAGTAATAAAAGTGCAACCCCTGGTATAAATTGAGGACACTGCCGATACCGGCGTTCTCTTGCCTCATGCCCAGGAGAATATACCTCTTGAAGGCCGTCTCCATGATCGCCTCATTGTCGTTAAACAGTGCGCGGTTGCAATGATCGGAATAAAATGCAGTTGCAAATCGATAGCGGGTGCGCGGCTGGGAGATGGCGTCGATTAGGGCATCGGGCGGAACATCGGCTCCCACTGTTCCAAAATCTTCTCCAGCATGTGCAGCGTCACTAGTGCCATTAGGAAGTGAAACACACAGGATCGCGAACTCGCGGTCAAGCTGAAACAACAAACAAGTGTAAATTCGACGGTCCGGATGCATTGGGAATTTGCCTACCGGAGATCCGCCTATCAATTGCCGTAATTCAGAATCTTCAGGCGTCGAGTCTGAGGAGCACAGGTGCGTTAGCGAGGGTATAAAAAGGCGGCGAAGAGGGGAGAGTGACCTTGTTCCTCATTAGAGCCCAGACACTTCACCTCTTTATCACTGACGAACCCTTCATCAGGCTTACTCGCCGCATCTAAGCATTGATGTCAGAAAGACCATAAATCCATGATGACCACGGTTGGAGAATTGTCGCTGGCTCACGTTCTGCGGCACTTGAGCCTGGCAATTGATTGTCAAGTTTAAGTGTTGTTGAACACGAGTAGCGCAGCGGTACAACTGTATCAGTCAATGCGAGTCATCAGTAAGCGGTAGCATCGGCCAGCACAGCTATCATTACATTTGAGGGGATCCCGTCCTGGTAGCACTTCATACCCAGGCGGAGCAAGACTATGCACTGTCGAGTCGTCAGCCAACAATCAAACACGGCGAGGTGGCTTTCTTTAGCATACATGGTTTGACCTTGTTGTCTCTTGAAAGTCGTGTTTCCACCAAGTCTTTTAGAGGGGTCGGATCTCTGGTAATCTTCACAACATGGTGGTGGAGTTTCAAGTTGGGTTTCAGTCTTCCGTTCAACTCGGGGCGATCCAGAGTTGCGATTGGTCGCATGATCAAATCCATGCGCACGAAAGTCAGAGCTATGCCGCGACTAGTGCGTATGCCTTTGGTGAGCTCCAGCGGATGGGCAGGGTCAGGATGGGGGGTATCCATGGTGGGAGGAAAAAGACGAGGCTGCAAGCGACGATCCACTTCGAGCTTTATGTTAACCTTACGGGCGCCACTAATGTATTCCTCGCAGTAACGGCGCCATCAATTCTGCCCTAGAATTCTGATGCCTCGCGTCCAGGATAGCATCCGAGAAACTACTGTTTATGGGATAGCTTATCGTTCCTTATCAACGGGTTATCTTTAGAGCCGGAAGCTCCGCCCAATGTCTTGAGAGCTCAGATTTTCTTCCGTCTTTTATTAAACCTCTATTTCGTACGATTTTTCACGAGCTGACAGAAAAATTGTGTCTCCTATATGGCGGGCTGTGCAGTACAAAAAAGCGGAATCAAGTGCGAGGAGGTCGAGGAACGTCGGAGCTGGAAACTGCATTTCATGCGATAGCCTCGATCGACGGAGGAAATAAATGCTGAAAATAGCAAGACCGCCGAAATTCATCACGCATGTCGGCGGAAATGACCAGCGCTGAACTTTGTTCACTTTTGGGTAGTATCTTGCAACCCTCCTTCTACATTCCTCTAAACCTCAGAAGTGAAAGAGAAAGCAGTCAAGGAATAATCTTCGTCACTTTCTTGTCACAAAATGGTTCCGAAAGGGAATGTTGATCCGCGTAGATGGCCATTCCCACGATGAAGTCACACCGCCGTGTTCCTGGAAACGGGCGCCTCTCGATTTAGGCCTGCCCCGAGTTCTGCCTCAAATTCGAGAAAATTCTTCAATATTCTCAAAACATCACCAAAAATTACTGCCCTGTCATGCTGAGAAGAACACAGATACACCCCATTTACAAAACCCCTGGCTGACCAAAGCCTCCGCTTTTGAACGTTCGAATCGTTAACGGATTTTCCGAAATAGGCTCTCGCTTCCTAATTATAGATAGGCGCTTTTACGCACACTCCTTCACATTTCACGCGAGCCATCAGAATGCTACGGTAACCCGAAACATCCTCTCCCCTACAGACCTGAGGCCTGAGGGCTTGCACTTCAGATTCGGTAGTGTTTCATATAAGTAGCGTGCATCGACTGTTTCTACTCAATCTTCTCTCCTCCTATCAGTTCAGCGATCATTCGGCACGAGCCGGCAGAGAATCATGAAAAATCCGGACTAAATCGGTATGTAGAGTTATCTGAAAGCATGGGTACTATGTATTCGTACAGTATGACGCTACCAGTGAATCATTTCAGAAGACAACAACGACGCCTACGATAAACCATTGTCGATATTGGACCCAAAGTAGGAAATCAACTCAGGCCACTGCTTGACTAGCTTTCTCAGCTGCAATTTTTCTGTCGCAAATCTCAACGTTTGTTTACCGTGCACCGTGAAGATAAGGGTTGAAGCTTACTCGAGTTTCCGGGCCGCAAATTCGAGAAATTCGGCATTATCTTTGGGAAGATCCTCCTGCTCGCCAAAGGCTATCCGTAAGGCCTCGAAAGCTGCCTTAAGCTCATCGTCCTGATCGGGATCACTGTCGATCCCTGGTGAGACTCCCCGGAGAACTTTGACGATTATACTGATATCTTCGAAGGCGCCATTCGGCCCGCCAGCAGATGTTGAAGTCTCGGTTTCGGGGGAGGTGGTGGATAGGCTGGAAGCAACGATTATATGACCATCGAGGGCTAATTTTAATCGTTGATTCAAGCTTTTCAACGACGTTATAGCCTTTGGATCTCGAAGGGCTAAGTCGTCTATGACGGCTTTAAGGTCTGCATTAGGGGGTCTAGGCTTGAGACGGTGGCCAATTCTCATGACAATAGTCTACTGACCCTTTACTGCGTGAGACTGAGGGGCTGGGGGCATTTTTGGAGAGAACTGGTGAGGGTGCAGAGATTGTACTGCCGATATAAATCGGAGATGTTGTTGTGGCTGGGTAGATTGCTGACTTGCGATGGTCAGATGGGTATACTTATACTCTTCGAGACAATGGCACGAGGACCATTCGGAAGGTCACTTGGCATCGCACCATCAATCCAAACAAAAAGCGTGAGAAACCACCATGGGCCCATGGATCAATGCTAACGACGGCACGAACCATGGCACCATGGGCGACAAAGTCTTCTTATCCGATTAGGTCCCACTAGCTTCGATCACTGGCAAAGACACCGAGGTAACAACGCGCGAGCTAACAACAGGGCCCCCAACCCAACTGGGAATAGTATGAGCTCGGTATGGCTCTATTTTCAACTATTGGCCAATAATTCCACTTCTGACTTACCCGTAGTCTTGGGATAGAGCTATGACAGCATTGCGATTCATATCACAACTCTCGGCCCGATGCTCTACGGGTCCTGTTTCTCCTTGCGGAAGGGACAAGAACGATGCTCGCCTTCCTTTGACTGGACCCGAGCACATACCGGACAACCTTTACCCATCGTGAGGGCTGGAGAGAAAGTAGTGGATATCAGAGATATGAGCTCGATGGAGGTACTCATGTGAAGACTCGACTCACTAGGGACTGCAATGACCGGACAACCAGTATTTTTACTTCTAGGTGATTCCCACTCGGGAAAGACCACCTCGAGCAAGGTGTCATGGCCCAATGGGCGTGGTCCCTAAATATTTAACCCGGAAGCAGACCATGGGCCCTAAATGAGACCATGGTTTGGATGCGAGGAGCCGCTCTCGGGAGTTATAGCGATTGTATCGGGCCTCGAAGGCCTCACAGCTTTTGCTCTTGGGGAGATAAAACCCTCGAACCGAGTCCGCATGGATGCCGCATTGTTTTCATCCCGCCAACTCCTCGGTACGTTGCCACTCCGTCAGCACGAGCCTGCTTCTAAAATTCTTGAATGAGTTTCATCCGCATTTATCAGCAACTATCAGAATGTCCATCGCCGAAGTCTTCAATCCTTTTACTCCCGACCATACGAGCCAAGGGTGGGGCTCAACTCTGGGTATGCACGGTCAACTGCGCATACTGATTATTCATACAAACCCTCCATAGATCACGCCTCAGCAGGAGTAACTGCTAATGATTACCATGCATATACCGGACTGGTTGGCCATGGTAATCTGGCTCGAGGTCGTGAGTCTTCAATGTATGCCTGCTGGAATTGTTCTCACCAAATTACGACTAGAACCGAAAGACGTGACGATGCACAATGGAACTGCTTGGACCGGTGGCGGTCAGGTCTTTGGAGGGACCTACGATCCCCACTACGGAACAGGGCCCACCCCTGGTTCTGGTCCTCCCCGCTACGATGAAAATCTTTATGCCACAAACCAGGCTTCTCCTACTCAATACAGCCCAGCGAGTCAGGCGTCTGGGCTTCACGGTGGTCCGAACGCCCATCAACGCGGCATCGAGAAAAAAAGTCGCAACAAGCTTTTCGACGCTTTCATCGCTATCAGGAACGCTCTCAGAAAGTTAGGCGGTCATATTCCGAAGGGCAAGGCGGATCTGCTGTTTCATGTCGCCGGCATTATAGAGTATGTACCAATTTCCGTTCGTAAGCACGCTTCTGGTTTTCATCACTGTTCCGGTACAGAGAATACTACAAGCAGAAGGAGGAGGATAAGAAGCGCGCGGCGATGGCGGGTTACGAAGCTGTTTAGTTAAGTGTCGAAGGCGGACTGAAGAAATAAAATAAGCGGACAAGATGAACGGTTTGGACAGCACCGCCACTCGAAACGTTCCTCAGGATAGCGGTTGAATCCGCTAAATCCGTTACCGCATTATTTTGTTTAAATATATAATCATCAATTCTTAGTGTTCTCCCAAGCTCGTCTTTTCTGCGAACTCCAATTAAAAGCCTGTCGATCGTGTCTTCCCTGCCTCTTGGATTCACCTCGTCAGGATATATGAGAACATTAAATAGCGCCCGTCTCCGGAACAGATCATCCTCAGATTGATAACCTGAACGTCGAGATTCTCAGTTTAGGCACCATCAGTCATTGTCAAGTTCGTTTCGATTGATCTGTAAAGAAGAGTCTTCAATGTTGGAGATTGTCGGATGGAACAGCTACCCCATGTATGATGTAGCGAAAGCCAGCGTGTGTAGATATTGATCACTCGGAGTTTGGTGATTTGAAGGTTAAACTCTCGAGACTGACCGGGACAACCTCGGGATGCGCTGCAAACGAGTGCGAGAGAGGAGGTAGAAGGGACAGAAGTGAGGGAACACGGGAATCATGTGTTGATTATTTTGCGACTGCATGCAATCATAACGAAACCATAGAAATGACGGACGACGACATGATCCAGTGACCGCACAAAGAAGGACCTCCCTATCCTGCGAGAATCGCACTGATCCTCATCGACTCTCGACTGAAAACTCGAATCACCGCTGGACAGAATTTACTTCTTTTTAGCAGGGGTCTTGCCAACCTCGACCACGTTCAACCCTAAGGTTAGTGAGCATTAGCAATATGAAGGCGATGCAGAGTGTAATAAGGGGGACGCACCAGGGGGCAATGACTGTCTGAGCTTCTCAGCCTTGTCGGGGTCATCGAGACTCAGAGTGTACAAATATCTTGAACACCGAATCTTGAACTTGGTCTGATATTTGCCACCAGGAGTCTTTGCCTGCGTCTTCTTTATGCGAGCAGCTGCACCAGCACATCAGCATAACCTTCCACTGTGAGAAATCAAAAAGACGAACATTTGGCATCTTTTCGCAGAGAAATTTCGATGAATTTCTTGATGTCGTTGACGGCCTGAGGCTGTTCATTGACTTGTCAGACGAACCGACCTAAATGCGAGTGTGCGAGGAACTGACCATGGTGGATGGGTGTCGGGGTCGGGGTCTTGAGGAATAAAGTTTGCGTCGGAGTTTGAGACTGTATAGTTGCTTGCGGCGCGATGCTTCCAGGTCCTGCCGGGCGCTTATTATGCTCTCGTTCTTTAATTCGAGTGAAATATTGCTAGGACGTTGGAGAGGACGGCACCCAAGTCCATCAGCTCCCGGGACTCTATGATTAGGGTTGCGCATATGTGGGGATGTTCGTGTCAGCTTTTCTAGAAATCCAGCAATGGTTTGTACACTGAAACCGTCACATCTACTAAAGAAACGACCAGATCGAGGCATGTTTCGATAGCGGAAATTCGTTGAACTGATTTTCGTGATTTTTAACTTGTTAATAAGTGAGATGCACCGTTCTTCATCATGCATGCATGCATGCGATGCGTGAACCAGCCTTTCAACGCGTCTTGGCCGATGTATATACAAGTTTCAGTCTATCCCGATAAATTTTCATGCTTGACAATAATGTCTGTCATATTTGCATCGTACCTTACAAGTCCAAAGCTCGAGTTTGAGACGCGTACCTCCAAAACTGAACGCGAGCGATTATCTGAAACGCGACCCTGACACGTGATGCGTGATACTCACCTTCGCGTCGCGCCAGAGTTCGTGCCACCACTCCCTTTGTCTCTCCCATGTTCAAATGCCACTAAAATATCCTTCAGTCTACGGTACGTTCTGTCCACCCCTTTCTCCAATTTCACTGATTCAACGTGCAATACAGGCTACACACTAGGCACTCAACTCGCCGAAGGCGGCTTCTCAAAGTCCTGCGCCCAATCTTCATCTTTGCATCGATAATCGGCTGATCGGACATCACTACAGGGTTTTTCTAGCGACAGCTAAAGATACAGGAAGATCAGCAGCATGTAAAGTCGTCGCTCTCACCCGACAAACGACAAAGGCGGAGAGAAAGGCTCTGGAGAAAGAAATTCAGATCCATTCGGCATTGAAGCATGATCATATCATCGAACTTCTCAAAGCTAGTGTTGTGGAGCCTTCGAGTGATAACGAGCAGGGGAGAGGATATGTGCCTGGTGTCTATATATTGTTAGAGATTGCTGCAGGAGGGGATTTATTTGACAAAATCGGTGCGTGGCCTCTTTGAGCGGATGACGGTCGTTCTCTGAATGATGGATATTACATAGCTCCTGATGTCGGCATCAGCGATGAGCTCGCACACCTCTATTTCGGCCAAATGGTAGCCGGCATCGTATGTCCCGCCTCCTCCCTTTCCTTTGTCTGCCACACCTACTCAATAACCTGATCCAATATAACAGAGCTACATCCACTCCCAAGGCATATGCCACCGAGACCTCAAACCCGAGAACATCCTCCTCTCTGGCACAGGCCAAGTTAAAATATCAGATTTCGGTCTTGCGTCCGTATTCGCTCTTCGTGGACAGACGAGGTTACTGTCAGAGAGATGTGGATCACTGCCTTACGTAGCCCCTGAGGTTCGCCGATTTCTCTCTTCTCCTTACAAAGCTTGAACGGAAGTGGCTCATGAAAATTGTTGGATAGCTCAGTCTTGAGGCACCATATAAAGCTGAACCCGTCGATTGTTGGGGTCTCGGCGTCATTCTATTTACACTAATCTCAGGGAGTGTGTCCTCTTCCTCTCCCTGGTCTATTCAATGCCTGACTGATGGGCCAGATACACCATGGGATGAACCAACGACACATTCGCCGGAATACAGACGATATATGTCTGGAGAAATATGGAGAGAGGAACCTTGGACGAGAATTACGGGGGATAGAAAATGTACGTCTTCCACCTTGTACAACACCTCCTTTCCCTCTATAGCCCTCGTTCCCCATTGTTCGTCCTCGGTATTGAGATCCAATGCAGCATTAATCACCGGACTGCTTACTGTTGACCCTAACGCACGAATGACGTTGAATAATGTTTTCGCTCATCCGTGGTGTCTCAGGCAAGTGGATGTGCTATTATTTCAGTTCAAAAATTGATGGATGAATAGACCGAGTCAACTCATGAATCTTAAATCAAGCGCACTCGCTAATGTCATTAACCAATCCCTCCAACAAAACGGTGATTTGGAAATCGCTAACCCGCCTCAAATAACGTTAATCCGCTCGATTTGAACTTGAACGTTCTGGCTGACGAAATTTTTTATCAGCGGGGAAATTTACTCTGACATGGATGTCGATGGTGATATCCCGATGTCAGGCATGCAAACCCAATTTACTCAATCCCTCTACCTCTTTGTAAGCTCTATCTCCCTCTGCTCTCTTCGTCTTCAATCTTTGTTTCTTATACCCTCTTTCGGTACCCCAGTCCCAAACCCAGTCCGGAACAAAATACAACGCCCATCTAACCCGCTTCTACGCCCGCCTCCCTCCTGCACCCCTCGTCCTCGCAATCCAAGACGCCCTCCTCGCCCTCGGCGTCAAAACCAAACCACCACCTCTCCCACCACCAGAAAGTGACGAATGGAATGAATTGAGGAAGGTGAGTATGAAAGTGGGTGGATATGATCGAAGGAAGGAGGTGTTTAAGGGATATGTGGAGGTGGAGAGTTTTGAGTATGGAAGTTTTGAGGGAGGGAGTTTGGTGGTTATGAAGAGAGATAAGGCGCGTTTCCTATTTATCCGATTTTCCGATGTGGTTTTGTTGACAGGTACACGCGAGTAGGGAAATCCGATCAGTTGGAGACAGCTTTGGAAAGCTTTGATTAACAGTGAAGGCGTCGAACAGCATGTATTGCGCAGAAATAGGGCTCAGACGTGATCTTCATCTTTGGTTTGGTTCGGACGTTCTTGGATGTATTTAGAGGTATCTATTAGTTATGGCTCGTTAGCGCTCATTACTCGACTACATTATCAATTGGAGACTTAGCATATTGTACATGTTCATGACCATCAGTTTTCGCCCGAGTTCAATTTGCCGCCGCGATGACGCCGAAGCTCTGAGAGTGAGGGCTCGAGGTGTTGCGAAAATTGGGGAATCGAAAAAAATCTCATGGATTATCTTTCGTGTGTCAATGCTCTGTAAAATGCAGTGTGTAGAGCGGGTATATCTACATGAAATGTAATAGATTATGCATGCAAAGATAACGTTCCACGACTCCAAAAGATCTCCAAGAACCAAAACTGCCTCCCGTCGATCACCAATATTTGTCCCAAGGTAAGTATCCAGGGAACACGTCTCTAGCACCATTATTCCTCAGAGGAGGACACCAATCCAGTAAAGCCGCTAATTCGGGCGAGGTAGAGTAGTATGAGTGGAAGCGAAGGAATGGATTGCGCTTAGTGCGCTTTTCGAGGAGAGTGTCGTGACAGCCATATAGGTCGCGTTCATATGGCAGATATCCATTCATCCTCTATCTCTTCGTCAATATCCGGGTTTAACACATCTGCAGAAAACGAGCGTACCTCTCCTGAATACGAAGCTGTGGTATCTCCCTCCAGATCAACACCGACATATCCAAATCGGTCTCTAGGCCACCTAATAGCATTACGATGAAGATCCTCGAACCGACGCCTCTTCATATCGAAGCCTATGACTGTTATACGACGAGGAAAGGTCCCTGTTACTTCGCGGAACCGGGCGATGGAGAAGAGGAGGTTTTGATAGGAGTCGAGGGCGTAGTCTTCTGTTGTTGCGCGGGGAAATATAGGAGTCAAGTCTGGATCTGTGGAGTGAGGTGGTAGGGTTTGGTTGAAGAGGTTTGTTATATGGGCGAGGCGGTAGTAGGAGGATGCTTCGGTGACTAGCGAATTTCGACGAGTTTGACCTCTACATTTATTCTGTTAGACAGCTATATCAAAATTGGGAGTTACTTACCCGCTGAATACAAGAAGACTACTCTCATCCTTGAGAGCGAGTTCAACCCTGAACAAGATTCAGTGAACCAAGCGCAGTTCGAAGTAACAGCACTCACCCTCTTCGAATGTGTTCAAAGAAGACTTTGATACTCTTCGTCCCCTTCTGATATTCCTCCAATATCCACTCCTCATCTTTCGCATTATCACTCGCCTCACACCCATGCCAAACCGCATGTCCAGTGACGACAATCAAATGTCGCACTCCCACCATCTCCTCGCTCCTCTCCACGCCAACTTTCAAAAAATCCTTAGCTCTCGTCCCCCTCATCGCCATCGCATAATCACGTTCTCGGCTCCTCGACGCCGACGAGAAATAACCAATAGAGTCATCGCTACCGTCTGATGGAGATAGAAGCCAAAAACGAAGGTTGAGAAGGAGTGAAAGGGCGGCTATTGAGCCTAGGATTCCTAGAGCAAGATTGGTGGCACGAGAACGAGCGAGAAGTGTTCGTCTCCATTGGTGGTATGGAGCTGGTGTTTTTCGGTTAAATCTACTGTCAAACGAGGCAGGCGTGGGGAGCATCAAGCGACGCGGACCTGGACCGCAGCTCTCTTTCGGAACGCCATGCCATATACATGCGGCATCTGCTATAGGAGAGCCTATAGGAGCTACAGCCCCCTCGATGGCTATCAGTTTCTGAGAAACGATCTAATATACAGTATGTTGAAAGATTTCTTGTTATATACGCTTCTTTGCTCAGGCTTGCTCTAGATCACTTTACCATCCCCGTTCTCGAATCGAAACAACGGTATCCTTCGCCGTTTCTGCGATGCTGTGGAACTTCAAGCCCAGAACTTGCTTGGCCAGACTGCTGTCAAAGTTAGTATTGCGCGGCACATCCTTGCCACCTCCAGGAACTCCTTTCGGGATATCAGGAAGCCCTGAATCAGCCAAAGCATCCACTATTCCAAGAGTTCTGTGAGAAGCACATTCGGAATAAACCGAAGGGACACTTACGCCAATCCTGCCAGGTGTAGGTATCTATCGAGATCACTCGTGAGCATCCATAGCCTTTTCGCCGAAAAGTTTGACTTACGAGAGCTAGTCAGGAACCTCTGACCACCCGCCTCGGGCGTAGTGATTGCGAGAACGTGAGCAGACGCTACGTCTCTGACGTCTGCGAAGCTGCTAATGGGCTTCACAAGATCTTCATTCGCGCGTTGTCCTTTGATGGTTTTGTACAATTCAAGAGTGGAAGTGTTGAGGCTCTCGAATGAAGGCACTTCGTGGATGATAGGCTAATGACGAGAGTATTATGAGTGTCATTCTCATCTGACCATGGGAATCTTACCCCGAAGATCTGGTATATCTTGTGAGTTTTCAGTCGAGGAAGGATCTATCATGCCGACTTACAAATGGAGGACAGAGTGTAACCAGATCCCATGAGATCTTGCCCTTATTTTCTTCCACGAATTTCCAAGCCGCTGAAGGTCGATCAGGACCGCTGTTAGAAACATCCACAATTGACTCACCCTGCTCGGCAAGCGTCTTCGAAGCTTGATACTTATGTCCAGCAGATGCACCCTTTCCTTTCTCTTCGACCTCTTTTGGCGCTACGGTATTCCAGTCTTTCTCAGTGAAGACGGTATGCTTCGTTACCGGAACGATAATCGAAGCAATGGACGAAGTTACGACGACCCTCTTGACTTCCGACCTACGCCAAAATATAACGATATCTTTGTGTTATGAGCAGGGACTTACCCATATTTGACGATCGATTTCAAGATGCCGACCGTGCCGTTGACAGCGGGTCCGATAAGTGCTGGTAGTCTGTCAGCCGACTAAAACGGAAATCAAATTCCTGGATTTGCCTTGGGGGTCTTCGGCGTTGAAATGGAAAGGTGAAGCAGTGTGCTCGACCGCAACAACTCCTTTGACAGCTTCATCAAAAGCTCCATCCTACATCGACGCCGTCATAAATACATTTTCCACCTTCTCAAAAACAATAAAGCGGACTCACCGCCTCGATATCCTTCACGATTACATACTCGAAATTTCCCTCATGACTCGCAAACAATTTCTTCAGATACTCTCCCTTCGGATCAGACCTAACCGTCCCTCTAACTGAGAACCCTTTCTCCAAGAGCGTACGAGCGACCCAGGCACCAAGAAAACCACTTGTACCAGAGACGAGGACTTTTCCTGCTGCTACAGCTGGCATGTTAAGATCTAGTGGGCGACTGAGAGTCAGTGGGGGGCGAGTTTGAGGACAAAAGGGAAGTGAGACATCATGCTTTGTTTATATAGCTCGATATCGGGTCGATGACGTAATTTGACTCACCGGAGCGCCCGTCTCAATTTTTGGTTTTGCTTCCGTTTTGTGACGACCTTCTTGCCTGATGCTGTCCTCGGCCGGTTTGCTTGGATATAAGTGAAAGTCGGCGGCTTCTTCTCATTAGTTGTATTCGCGTTACGCTGTGCTCGTACTCTAGAGCCTCGGCAATAAATCGAAGAAATATGGCCCGCGATCATGCTAGAAATATGTACAATCCCCTTGGGGTTAACTTCTGCGTCGACGTCTCTGAGCCCCTATATTGTTATCGGGACGTTGATCAACCCTAGATCTCCCCTGATGTTAACCTACAATGAGGTGAGCTGTTGGAGTTTCATGTCCATCCGACTCCATCCCTCTTTCGCGCTAGTCAGCTTAGTAACTTTCATCGATATTTCGAGTGGTATGACTTCACGATTGTAATACAAGAAAGCGTTGACTTGTCGTAATGCAATGAGTCCATAACTGTCCATTTGTATCGACAACATCGTACAACATCGTAGACGTACACTCTTTCTACTCATTTGATGGAATACTTCTTCTGAAACTCTCTCACCATCCTCGTTCTCTGATAGAAACAACGGCATCCTTTGCAGTCTCTTCCATGGTGTGGAATTTCAATCCAAGGATTGTCTTCGCCAAAGTGCTATCATAGCCGGTAGGATGGGTGATGCCCTTGCTGCCGCCAGGCACGCCTTTCGGGATGTCCGGAAGGCCGGAGTCAGCTAGCGCATCCACTGTCGAACGTTCAGTGATGAATTCTACAAAGAAAAAGAAGGACATACGCCAATCTTGCCATGTATACGGTCCTGATTTCCTCAGCGTAAACAATAATCGATTCCAAAAGTCACATTCACATACCTGCGCTCGTAATGAATCGACGTCCACTTGCTTCAGGCGTTATGATCGCAAGGACGTGTGCAGCTGCAACGTCTCTGACGTCTCCGAAGCTACTGACAGGCTTCACTAGTTCTTCGTTGGAGCGTTCTCCTTTGACGGTTTGATATAATTGGTGACTCGAGGTGTTTAAATGTTCATAGGAGGATACTTCGTGGATAATTGGCTAGAAACACATCGGCTTAGAAACATGGTCACGTTTGAATTCTAAAGATGGATTTACCCCGAAGATCTAAATGGTCGCGTGAGATGGTTTGGACGTACGAAGCTTGACCGCGGATGACTTACGAATGGAGGACAGATAACGACCAAATCCCACGAGCTTGTGGCCTTATGGTCTTCATAGAATTTCCACGCAGCTGAAATGAACAAATCAATAATTTGGCCACGGGGGAGACAGTATCTGCGCTCACCTTTCTCAGCGAGGACCTTTGAAGCCTGATACTTCTGTCCCGGGGTCGCATCCTTCCCTTTCTCTTCCACTATTTTCGGAGCAAAGGTATTCCAGTCATTCTCGTTCCAAATGGTAGGCTCTGTCACGGGGACCATAATGGATGCAATGGATGAAGTCACCACAACTCTCTTCACGTCCGATCTGCATCGAGAATGAGACATTCAATTGGATACGACATGACAGAAGCACTTACCCATATTTGACGATTGACTTTAGAATGCCGACTGTTCCGTTGACTGCTGGTCCGATGAGGGCTGAGACATCGTTAGATAATCCGAAGGTCTCATTTGCGTCATGTTACCTACCTTGCGGGTCCGGGGCGTTGTAATGGAAAGGAGAGGCGGTATGCTCGACTGCATCGACGCCTTTTACAGCTTCATCGAATGCGCCATCCTGGACCCTTCCATGAGTATGAGCCTTTCAGATGGGAGAGTAGACTTACGGCTTCAATATCCTTCACAATCGCGTACTCGAACTTATCCTCTCCGAAGCTAGCAAATAACTTCTTCAAATACTCTCCTTTCTCATCTGATCTAACAGTTCCTCGGACAGAGAGTCCTTTCTCAAGAAGAGTCCGAGAGACCCAAGCACCGAGAAATCCACTAGCACCAGAAACGAGAACTTTTCCCGAGGTTATAGCAGGCATGTATGATGTGGAGGTAGAGAAAATTGGAGACGATTGAATGTTGATGTTGTTGAGAGACAGGGGATGTAAGACATGGTTTATATAGCACAGATCCTCAAGGCGAGGTGACGGCCATGAGTCGCCGGATTCACCGATCGGATACGCATATTGGGACTGAACTTGGTGAGCTTGTGCATGAGTTGCTTCCGTCTCAGGTATTTGTTATCGCTTATCGTGTATTTCCCGCGATTGAAGCCGCTCGAAGAAAACATAGCATGTCGACGTCCTCATGTTGGATTTTTCCAGTGAGGTTGTTGGCATGAGACAGGATGTATATTCATTGGAATATCCGATTCGCCCATCCAAATAGGGCAGGACAATAGATCTTTCAGTATCCGACCGAGTCCGTCTCTGGATCTTTTAACTTTTTTTGTCGACCGTCGCGTTACTGCAGCGAGCAGAAACGTCTCGAGATTACATCAGAGGTTGATTTTGGTTGTGAGGACACGTCGAGGACTCACCGTCACTTTTCGCATTTTCTAGATTAGGATAACCTGTGCGGGAACCAGCGTGAGAGACGATCCGTTGGCATTCGGTGTCGATATGGGGCTAACAAATTTCCTCAGAGACCAGCTTCATTCACTACATCTTCTTAGGTTTGAATATCGTCTGTCGTGACATTGGAATTGTCGAGGCAGTGGAACAAAAAATAGCGATCGAAAATGGCAGACAGAGCAGACACCGAAAAGGAAAGGAAAGCTACGCGATGTTTGTTCATATTTGGCTACATCCTCAGGCTTCATCAAAGCACCTCAAAAAATGCCGGTCGAGGTCGTCACATCTCTAGCTCAATTTGAAACGACTGTTCGTATCTCTATCTGCCGATAAAATTTTATATTTCATTGGCTGATCTCTTCTCTCTGCTTTAGATAAATTCGGACGAATACTCATTCTTCCACTTCTGGGAGACCTGGAGCGGTCCCTGCAGATACAGCCGACCTAAATTCGAACAGCACAGCGATGACGGAATATACCCACATGTCAAATTCTACTCCGTAAACTTTGATGATTGTCGTGTACGTCCTGGTTTCGCCAACTTGGACACCCGACATGAAGACCTCATGCTGATATCTCAGTCTATCTCCAACTTTTATGGTCTGAATATTACTCCTACTTTTGTACTTTATAAAAATGGAGATGAGATCACCAGAGAGATAGGGTGGAAGACTGATCTATACGTGCGCCAAAGTTTGTCTCACATCCGAATATTTTACTGACTCCTCTCTCGCGACAGAGGATCCTTGATAGAGCTGTGGTCAAACCGGAAGAGAATTCATAGCTTATTGATAATCGTCCAACCCCCTAGTCCGCCGCATCACCTGCGGCCATCAATCCGGCAGCAATACATACTCAGACGTCCTATTTGTATTCCCAGATGTCTATCTTAGTACAGCGGAGGAAGATCTTCAATATTTAATCCCTATTTACGCGACCTTTGTCCCTCAATCCCCGCGTCCCTTTACCAGCCATGCTCTCTGACCGAAACGACGGTGTCCTTGGCAGTCTCCTGGATAGTGTGGAATTTCACTCCGAGAACCTTCACCGCGGTCTCGTTGCTGAATTGAGCAGGGTGAACGACGCTCTTTCCGGCACCGGGAGTTCCTTTCGGGATGTTGGGAAGACCAGAGTCAGCCAGGGCGTCGACTGTATATTCATCAGTGCTGGTTCGGAGAGCAGGATCACTGCGACTTACGGAAGTCCTGCCAGGTGTATTCGCCTGGAATCAATAAATGTAAGCTTAAAACGAACTCTATCACAGACTTCTGACTTACCGTTGCTAGGGATGAACCTCTGTCCACCCGCCGCCTGGACCGTGATCGCGAGGTAGTGGGCGCTAGCGATGTCTCTGACGTCAGCGAAGCTGCTGATGGGCTTTGCGAGGTCTTCTGGGGCACGCTCTCCCTTCACGGTGGTGTACAAGTCGAGAGTGGAGGTGTTGAGGCTTTCGTACGAGTGGACTTCATGGATGATGGGCTAGAGAAAAATTAGACTGCGGCAACGCTTTTGCTTTACTCGCAAGGCTTACTCCGAAAATCTGAAGATTTTGTAAGTATTTGGGTATTATATCCTTCTACCACAAAGACTTACGTAGGGAGGCAAGATTGTGACCAGGTCCCAGGTGATGTCAGCCTTGTGTTCCTCAACGAAGTTCCAAGCAGCTGAAAATAATGAGTTAGGGGGTCATAGTCGTCGTATCGGCCACTTGATCATACCTTGTTCCGCGAGGGTCTTGGATGCGAGGTACTTATCGAAGGCAGAAGCTTTCTTTCCTTTCGTCTCGACTTCTTTGGGAGACGCCTTGTTCCAGTCCTTTTCGGTGAAGACAGTGGGCTTGGTCACGGGGTTGATGGCAGCTGCGATCGACGAAGTGACGACGACTCTTTGGACCGAGGATCTGTTCCGACCATTAGAAACGAAGACTCGACTTTCCTGCACTTCAAGCGCCACATACCCGTTCTTAAGAATCGAGTTCAAGATTCCGACAGTACCATTGACTGCGGGGCCGATGAGAGCTGTTTCTGTGTTAGACAGTCGAGGGGGGCGTCATATCGTTTGTGGCTTACCTTGAGGGTCCTCGGCATCGAAGTGGAAAGGCGATGCGGTGTGCTCAACAGCAACAACACCTTTGACGGCTTCGTCGAATGCGCCGGGCTACTCGGGGATTAAGCTGGGCGGTCAAGATTCAAGACAAATATACTTACGGCTTCAATGTCTTTCACGATGGAGTATTCGAATTTGCCTTCTCCGTGGCTGGCAAACAATTTCTTGAGGTAATCTCCCTTCGAGTTAGATCTGACGGTTCCCCTGACAGAGAATCCTTTCTCCAAGAGAACACGAGAGACCCAAGCTCCCAAAAATCCGCTGGCGCCGGTGACGAGAACCTTTCCTGAAGTTACAGCTGGCATGTTTGAGTTGAGTTGATGAGAGGAGAGTCGATGATGGGGAACGAAACTGAGACTGAGTCGCGGTTTATATACTCGAGATCAAGGGGACTCATTACTAGTCTGCATTATGACGTGACCTTGACAGGCCGGAGCGCCGGAGCGGCGGTAAGTCTACATGCTGACTTTGCTTCCGTTCCGATGAGTCGTTCGTTATCTGTTTTCGCTACGCAGTTCGTGGATCAACACTTTAGACCGGATGTGCGAGAGCTCCACAAGCCTCTCTTGTTTATTGGTTATTTTCATTAGAATATTTTTATTTCATCGTGCAGAGACGTTGAGCTGCTGTAGGGCCACCAGCAAGAAGATCGAAGCATTATTCACGATATGCACCTCCTTGGGGCTCAGTTCGGTGAGTCTATGAGCCTCAATGTCGTTATTATTAGCCACCCGGGCAGTCGCCACTGGGTGGTTCCTTAAACCCTGCTTATTCCGATATAGTATGAAATTCATCTCCGTCCGGATCCGTCCCTATCAGGCAAACTCAGTAAGCTACGCGCTAGACACTTCCAAGCAATTGCGCAAGATATTGGGTCATTGGAACAAAATATTGTGCAGTTGGTGCACTTACCATTTCCGTCCCGAATGTAGATCGGAAGTTTTCGGGAACGTGATTTTTGTATTTTATGCGATAAGGTACTGGGAGGGTTCACTGATGAGTACCTTTGTGGTTTCCTGATCATTCCCATGCTAGAACGATTGTACACCTTTCTTTCTGTTTAGTATAGGGGTGGGGTACGCTGACTGAGCTTTCCAGTGTTCGGGGTGCGCCGGGTCAACGGAAGCGGACGGACTCGTTTGGTGTTAACATTGGACAAAAGCACGCCACAGACGCGACGAATGAAAGCGAAAGTGACGAATCTTTGATCATGCGAAGGTGGTATCAGGCGACTGCGCAATATTGAGGCCATCAGATTATAAACAAATTAACGCTGAAGGAACATCTTGCTCAGTCCACAACTTGGTCAACAATGAAGCTAATGAAGACCCAGTCTCACTTGATGGTGCATCAATCTCACGCCACTCGCAGTGGAATGTTCTAGATCTCAGTCATCAAGATAGCTTCCGAGCCTACTACGTTAGGCTACGACCGGAGATCCCGACTTTCAGACGATCGGCCTTAGCGATGTAAACAGCTCCGCTTACTTTTAACTGCTATGATTTTGATAGCTAATCTACAAAACCGATGCGCTTCTTCTTTCTTCCTATTTACATTTGCTCTTCTTCACTTAACGATCACTTTACCATCCTCTCTCCCTCACAGAAACGACCGTGTCTTTCGCAGTCTCCACAATACCGTGGAAAGTCAAACCGAGAACTGTCTTGGCGGAGCTGCTGTCGTACAAGATGGGGTGCTTAACACCCTTGCCGCCACCAGGAACGCCCTTCGGGATGTTAGGAAGCCCCGAAGCACTCAAGGCATCCACTGTTAATCGATTCAGAATAAAGTTATAGAGAAACATATTGAAATAAACGTACAGAAGTCTTGCCAAGTGTAAGGTTCTTAAAGTGCCCAGGATCAGAACCTGGATAGAAAAAATCGAACAATGTTCACTCACCAGCGCTAGTGATAAATCTACGTCCAGCAGCATCCGGAGTCGCAATTGCAAGATAATGGGCAGCTCCCACATCTCTGACATCGACGAAGTTGCTGACAGGCTTCACTAATTCTTCGTCGGAACGCTCTCCTTTCACGGTTTTGTATAATTCGAGAGTGGACGTGTTGAGGCTTTCATAGGAAGGCACTTCGTGGATGATAGGCTAGATTGATCGGGACTGTAAGCGGACTGCATATATGGATATATCAGAGCAAGCAACACTCACTCCGAACACCTAAGATCTCGCATGAGGATGAAGCACGGCATATATGAGCGCATAACTCACGAATGGAGGGCATATGGTAACCAGATCCCATGAAATTTTGTCTTTGTTCTCTTCAACGAACTTCCAAGCAGCTGCAACCATCAAATCAATTCCCGATCTGAACTGTTCGTTGATTCGACGCACCTTGTTCGGCGAGAGTCTTCGATGCACGATACTTGTCTCCGGCTAACGCATTCTTTCCTTTCTCCTCAACCTCCTTTGGTGAAGTATAATTCCAATCCTTCTCAGTGAATACGCGGGGTTCCGTTACGGGGACGAAGACCGACGCGCACGAGGAAGTGACTACTACTCTCTTGACACCCGATCTGGTTTGGTATTGAGAATTTTCTTAAAAATGAGGCGGAAAGACGGATACCCGTATTTGACTACAGATTGCAAGATGCCTACGGTTCCCTTCACGGCCGGGCCGATAAGAGCTAAGGATGGATTAGACGAGCGAAAGATGACAGGTGATCATATGCCCTGGTGCTTACCTTGTGGATCTTCAGCGTTGAAATGGAACGGTGAAGCAGTGTGTTCAACACCATCGACGCCTTTGACAGCTTCATCGAATGCGCCGTCCTATCTCTAACAGTTAGAGTAGCACTTGACACGATCAGCAACGTACTCACCGCCTCTATATCCTTCACGATAACATATTCGAACTTCCCCTCTCCATAACTCGCAAACAGTTTCTTCAAATACTCTCCTTTAGCATCCGATCGAACGGTGCCTCTGACAGTATATCCCTTCTCAAGCAGCGTACGAGCCACCCATGCACCAATAAATCCACTGGTACCGGAGACGAGAATTTTTCCTGAAGTTACAGCTGGCATATCGAAGACGAGATAGAGGATCGCGTTGGGGAAGTCAAAGCTGAATTGTGCTAGGGATTTATATACCGGCTCAGGATGACGCTATCGGAAGCCCGGATCGGGTGGCTGTGCTGACGTTAGCTTTCCACGGCCTTACCAAAGCAGTATTTTGGCACTTATTAATTGGCTTTTTCATCCTCGTGCACACTATCACTTATCTTCAATATACAATGCAGATATGAGCACGTTCGAAGCAATGCTTCTATAAAATTTCAACGACAAAAAATCAAGAAAATCGGCGTACGTCATTTGTCTGTTTCCTTGCATCAGGTTTGACAACCCCTTGGGGTTAATAGTAGTCTGCATCTGAGAACCCTACGGTCAATGGACTCATAGAAAGTGATAGAATATTCGAACTGAACGCGGACGAGATTTCCTATAGGCTTGATGCATCGAAGGCTGAGCTTCAAATTTAAAGCCATGAAATCGAAGTAGACCCTTGGACTTCGAGAAATGGGTTGACTTGTCACACCAGTGAGTTGAGACATTTTCCGCAGCAAAAATGTCCTCCGAAGTTGTTCTCGTGTCGTCGAAGAAAAAAGGTAGTGAAGCCACGGAATGTCTCTTCGATGTCTCTAATCTGCGCTTATTGGTCACGACTACTCCCTCACGCTGGCGATTGAAGTGATAACTCACGTAATAGTTCCAATGTTCGATATCAGCATTACCAAAGGGTCACGGTCTTCGCTGATCTTTAGAGACTCAGGAAGCTGGCGACATGTAGCTAAGTCATTTTAATCGCTTCATGAGCACTTCAGACTCGCGCTGCAGTTACCATTATTCGGGCGTTCACGTCTGAGCCGTTGAAGCATACAAGAGGAAAGGCGTAGAGGAACCCACATGTTGGCTGACCCGAAAAGCACGTCGGATGACAAGCTGACGCTGACCACACTCACCTTACGCCTCATACTGCAGAACCCCGTACGCTACAGGGTGAGCCCGTTATTGGTTTCTTCAATTCTTGCATAACGCGAGGCCGCACCAACATTGGACGGTCGACTACTGGGGCCGGAGAGAAGCCCTTGGGCTAAACAAAATGATCTGTTCATTGTGAAGCACACATTAACTCCTTTCATCCCCCCAGAAATGCTGTTGCGACTATCACACTTTCGCCTTGTGAGCGCTTGCCTAGGTTCGCCATCACAAGCGAAAAAGAAAAGGGCAACTTGTTGAACGGTCGAGTATTGGGCGTCGACGTATTCATATCTGGTGTATTGGTGACGTCTGATACTCCTGGAACATCGAGGAACGGAGCTGCTGCTGGTGGTCGCTCTCGGGTGGTGATAATGGTACGCCCGGCTCTCAATGAATAGGAGGCGGCATCGCTTATATGCCTCATTCACTTATAGCGCCTAAGACATGTCCTCTTCACCGCCTGTTTTACAACTAAGTGACCTGAAGAGCCGGCTGGCAGACAAATTGACACATCTTCATTGACAATCAAACGTCTCATCATGATTGACTCTCAGCCTTTCATTCTATCACGTCATGATCCGCCGCCCTGTGCTCGGCGTTGACTCATCGTGTTCTCGAGATCCTGGGCAGGAAGGGTGAGTTTCCGCCTGATTGAATTAGTCCCTTCAGCTTAACTTCGATATGCTAGTACGTATAGTGGTTGAATTCAATCACTGATTGGGTTTCTATACCCATCTTCATATCGCTCTGTCGCTCCCTCTCGGCATGCTGACTTCCTACCTTGATGTTCCTTCTCCGTAACAGGGAAAGCAACCAGGTGTCTATGCTGAATTCGCTATCTCGGGCTCTCCCGCTCATCAACACGATTTGCTGATCATTCATCAGTGCAGAAAACGGCATTTTCGGGAATTCTGATACGGCACAGACATCGATAATGGCGCTCCCTGTCTGATACCAGAACACATCCAGGCATGAGATCTTGACTGAGGTTTGCAGTCAACATTACGAGTCAAACGTCGATTTGCAGTAATTGGGACACGGTTGGTCCCACGGTTCTCGGGCCAGCGGCACTCACCGTTCCGCTCCCTAGCAAAATACCCCCGCGCTGCCGTATAGCAAATGCTTTCGAACGTAAAACAATCAACACTCGAAACAACCGGCAATCATCCGGCTACTAAATCACACGGACTTCGGGCGTTCCCACGTTTCCTAGCCGAACGCCGAACCGTCGGAAGTTGGAACGCTTCTTTCCGGATTTCTCGGCTAGATCTGCTATATTCGTTTAGCCGCTTAGATTAAGAACCTTCCGTCTCGGGGCCCGATCAAGCAAAGTGGTGCCGACGCTGCAAGGAATTGGTTAGTAAGCAAAGAGGGGCCGAGTAGGTGACTCGGAATCGTTCTACTTGTGGGCTTTGTAAGCGTTGGGAGTGCGCGATGCGGTGGACGGATCCTGGTTGTGGTGCCTTGCAATTGGAGTGTGCGTTTGGATCCGAAAATTTGGGGTCCCCATAAGTGATCTGAAATTTTATAGATTTCGTTAGGTTTGCAAAATAGTCTCGAACATAGAATGCACATGAACATCTCGGGTTCAGATTCGATTTACCTGGTATAATCATCGTCATACAATGGCCGCAAAAGATTATTCCGATACAAACCCTACACCGAGTCTATCTCATTGGGCATTTCGTTTACGTCGCCATGTCGGCCCCTCGAACGACCAAGGACGCGCAATCATCCTTCGAAACTCGGAGGGATATACGGCAGCAACTGCTGTAATTGCGCAAGTCTCAAGAATGAGTCAGTTCCTATAACGGAGCGTCAACAGTGTATAGCATGGACCCTGTCCGATGAAGGGCGAGTGCGTAACTTTAGATCAAGCATCTACTATCTCTATCTGCAGATCAGATGATCAGATGATCAGATGATACTCCCGAATTCGCTCCGCTCCGCCACTCCTCATCGTGACATGCAGTTATCGCAGCGCAGCCTGAGGGGCACATGCTACCAAAAATATCCCATCCCTGTCGAAATCCGGCTCGGAAAACAATCTGCCTTCATACGATCATCACATATCTTCATCTCACGCCGCGTGTAGCCTGTTCAAGGCTGAATATAGCCTTCCGCTACCAAAGTATCTGAACGTGCTTGATTGGGTGCCTGGGTGTGTTTTTGGGATAGCCGAGCAAGCCCTTTCAAGATTCTCACACGCGTCTCACGCCACTCGTTCATCATACCGAATTGGATTACACTGCGGACCTTGCGGTCAGGGGTAATAAACGCGTACAGTAGATTGTGAGAGTCGCATGATGCAATGTATCTACAGACACATCTTGATGTGCTATCAACCTGCACCCCTGAGTTCGGGCCGATTACTCAGCGTGGGACCACGGGCATCGTAACAAAGTTGTCAATGGGTTGAGTAGAGCATTTCTAGATATTAGGGTGATAGAGTACAGTGTTGTGGATTTACAACTCCTGTTCGTGACCCTAGGGATAGCATATTATGTACAATAAATGATGTGGGTTGATTGAGTTGTATGGCCAAGAAGAGATTGGATCAATGGATACAAGACCAAGGAATTGTCTAGACGTTGGAAGAGGATCTTGACAGTTTTTCCGCTTCGATCTCTTCTCGAATTTTAAGATCCTTTGGAGTATGTCAGCAACGATATTCCGGAACCAAATGCAATGACGTACAGGACAAGGGGCGAATCGACTTCTGGCACGAATCCTGTGTCCGTACTTCCAGAATATGTATGGCGTAGGTGCTAGCAAGATCGCGATTCCTCCGATGAGCGTCGAGGCCCATTGAACGCCCAGATTATCGAACATCTGGACTGTGAACAGAGGGAATGCAGCAGCAACTGCAGAACGAATGACAGTGTTCGCTGCGAGAGCAGAAGCGGAGTACATGAGATATGTCTCAATGATGTAGGTCTGAATTTTGATGAGTCTCAATCAACGAATCGGGCAAAAAAGCGGAGACTTACGATGAGGGAGATAAATATCAAGGAAAAGGATATTCCCAAAACGATTGTCCCGAGTGCGGGAACATACCATGGAACACTTGCATACGCCCCAGTCCATCCAATCCACATGATGCCGACGACGAGGAATGGTCCAGCAGCGATGGCACCGGGCAATCTGTTCTCGGGCGGAGGGAATCCGCGCCAGGTCTTCATAAGTTCTTTGTATTTCTGGCCCAAATGGATGTTCACGAGTGCGCCGATCGTCGTACCAATTCCGACACCGATGAATATCAATCCTGATTCGCCAAGGTTGAATCCGCGCTTTTCGGCCCAGATGATAGGGAACGACTCAAACACTAAGGAGAGTAAAAATAAGCATTGCGTCGCGGAAGCAAAGATGGGACTTACGAGCATAGAGAAGGCCATAAACGATGGAAAGATAGATGGTGACGAGAATAAGGATAGGCTCTAATGCGAGCATCTGGAACGGACGGAAGACTGTGCGATGCAAGAGACCTTTGAGCGATCGATCCATAAGCTCGTGTTCAGCGATGACGTCTTTATGCTTTTCAGGATCCTGCTTCCGCATTCTCCGTGCCTTCTTCAACAAAAGATATGGAGCGAATGTTTCGGGGAGGAAGAGGAATGCAAGGACCCAACACAGGCCTGCGAAGATCATCATGATCCAAAATATCCAACGCCACCCCAAATGAGACATCGTGAGGTAACCGCCGATCATTGGGCCAATGACGGGCCCTATGAAGACGGAGGCGGAAAAGATGCTAGCCGCTGTTCCTCGAGTTACTGGATCCCAGATATCCGCAATGACGCCTCCGCAATTCGTCAAGGGAGCACTGGCGAAGAGACCGGACAGGAAGCGGGTGATCATGAGCGTGGCGATATTTGGGGCTAATGCTTGGCCGAGGATGGTCAAGCAATAGCAGAGGATGGTGATGGTGAATATTGGGCGACGTCCGACGAATTCTGATCCTGGTGCCCAGATGAGAGGGCCGAAAACGTAGCCGCAAAGGAACAAAGTGGTGATAAGGGTGGCAACTTCAGATCCGACTTCAAATTCTTGAGCGATTGCCATGGTAGCGGAAGAAGGAGCAGACGAAGCAAATGTGCTAAAGCAGTTTCATCAGCGACGAAGTGGAAAAAGTAAGACATACACATACACATTAATGGTTAAGACAGCGCAAAGAATGGTGATGAACCATTTTCTGGTTCGAGTCATATTCTGAGGATTGGATGGATCGTTCGGGCCGTCCCATTGCAGAAATTCGCGGTCTTTCTCATTCCTTTCTGGTTGTTCGACGTGTGTTTCAGCCAACGAAGGCTCTTTGCCAGACTGTGGCTTTGGCGGCGGATCTCGGGGCTCGTCACCGCCATAGCGCTCGAACTCTGCTTCATCGTCCTGGGGAGTATGCACTGCAGTGGAAGCTGATGTCGACGAGTTGGAAAGCGGAAGAGATTGAGGGTGCGACTGAGACGTTGAAGTCTGAAACATGGAAACGGAATGAGGGTCATCGTTGTCGTGTGAGACGTGGTCGAGGTCGTGAAGCGTGTGGTCGTCGCTGTGCCGCATCGTTGGTGGAAGGCGGAGAGACAAATAAGTGGTATGCCATGACTGGAGCGAGCTCAACTATAAAGCGGAATATAATATTGATTTGTTTCGGACTGGAGCAGAAGTGGATTCAGAGTGAGGTTCGGGTAAACGCCGAGCCCGGCAAGTCGACGAGTGTGTGACGGCATGACCGGCCTCGGGTATTCCATTGAGATCCGGGCCCGAGGTGATGGATTTGATCGAAACAGTCCCGAAAAGGAAATGCCGCTGTCTCGGCTGAAGGAGCCCGGCTCCGGTTTTCTTCGGAGAGTTCTGTATGACATCGTTCCTTTGACTTTCCATAGCAGCTCGATGTTCCAGTCCGTGTCACGGAGTCCAACTCGGCGCCCTCGAAATTTTAGATAGGGCTGACTCATCACATCCATATGCTCCTCTCCAGCCTTTAAATATCCTGAACAAGTCGCACGTCTCTTCACTACACCTCTCGAAAAGCACTTCGAGCCAGGCATGGAATCTCTACCCGTCTCCCGAGCTCCCTCTGACAACACTCTAGTTGGACAGCACCACTTATCTCCCGAGTTAGAGCAGGAAATCAAAGACGATGAACTCGCCTTCGAAGCCTACGGTGGCGACGATCCTCATGAACCCCATCCATATCACCCTTCCGCACCCTCAGAAACACACTTTGGCTCAAAGCTTCCCTCATCATTAGACCTCGAGGAGTCGCCAACCGTCACTGCTACCGCCACTCTTGTAGAAGGGACCGGAATTGGCAAGAAAGATCCAGATCTTGTCACTTGGGATGTCGACGACCCTCAGAATCCACAAAATTTTACTTTCTCACGAAAGATCTTCATTACCATCCTCATCAGTGTCTTGACCATCAATGTGTACGTCCCATTCCGCTTCATTTAATTTTTAGTGCTAACATATCTTGCAGTACATTCGCATCATCAGCTCCCTCAACAGCGACTCTGGCCATCGCTGAGACGTTCGGCATTTCCGACGAATTGTCAATTCTCGTCACATCATTATTCCTTTGCGGTTATATTGGTGGTCCCATCCTATGGTCTGGCTTATCAGAGCTTTATGGTCGTCGGATAGTCTTCGTCATTACCATGCTCATCTACACCCTCTTCACCCTTGGTCAAGCCCTGGCACAAAACCCTCAGACGCTTCTCGTCACTCGCTTCTTCGCCGGCCTGTTCGCCAGTGCGCCCCTCGCCAACGGTGGTGGTGCGCTCGCAGACATTTGGGGACCTGTAGGCCGTGGACCTGCCATCGCTGCTTTCACAGCTAGCGTCTTCATTGGTCCCATCATCGGGCCCATTGTTGGTGGATTCGTCGTGACCAGTTACCTCGGATGGAGATGGGTCTTCTGGGTCCTCATCATTTTCTCTGGTGCTTGTTGGGCACTTACGACACTCTTCCTCCCCGAAACATTCTCTCCCGTCCTCCTCCAGCGCAAAGCCCGTGCTCTCCGCAAAGCAGATCCCATCGCGAACGCACACAAGTACGCCGAACACGAACGTTCCGACTGGACATTATCCGGCATTCTTCGTCGTACCATCCTCCGTCCATTCTCAATGATGATCCAAGAACCCATCTTGGTTCTCATCACACTCTACCTCGCCGTCGTCTACGGTCTCATTTACGCCCTCTTCGAAGTTTTCCCAATCGTCTTCAGCGAAGTTCGGGATATCCCGGCCCGGCTCACCGGTCTGACCTTTATTGGCGTGGGAATCGGCTCAACGATCGGCGCGTTTATCGCGTACCTGCAGGGCCGCAAATTCGTTGGTCTCGTTGAGAAATGGAGAGGACACCCGCCTCCGGAAGCTCGTCTTGACGGTGCTATGATTGGAGGACCTCTCTTGGTCGTCTCTATCTTCTGGCTTGGCTGGACGGGAGCTTATAAGAGCGTACCGTGGTACGTTCCTGAGCTCGCGACTATCCCCCTTGGTTGTGCTATCGCCTTGGTCTTCATCTCGTTCTCGGTATGTCTCTTATCGTCTATGTCTAAGATTTTTTACTGATTGTTATTGCAGAGTTACATCGTTGACACGTACTTGATGTACGCTGCCTCCGCACTCGCTGGAAATGCCATGGTCCGATCAGCCGTCGGAGCTGCCTTCCCTCTTTTCACGAATCAGATGTTCCACAACCTCGGCGTTCAATGGGCTTCGACCTTAATTGGATGCATCGCTATCCTCATGGCGCCCATGCCTTTCATCTTCTACAAATACGGTCCTTGGATCAGAACCCACAGCGGATTCGCACCTTGCATAGTACGTTGATGTTCATCTATCGTTGTATCACAGTTTCTGACCTTTGCATTCTTTCAGGATCTCAAAATCAAAGCAGAACTCGATCTCGAAGAGAAAGAGAAAGATGCTTCATCACGAGTTTAATTCCCGCTTCCCGCACCTATCCGCACATCCTAAAACTCATTGACAACACTCGCATGAGACGTAGCCCCTCTTCATCTACGATCTCCTTCACCTCATGAACTCACGACCGACACGCCCATTTTCTCTGGCATCTTGCATTTTGCATCAGTCGCGGCTCAAGCATATCTTCCCTTTTTACTAAACTTTATGGTTATCTTACATCGATTGACGACCCTTTATCATTTCCTCTCGGACGTCAGGCTTGTAGCACGAAATCTTCTACATCTTAGAGCACCGGAACATAGCTTTCCGGATATAATTTGTCTCATCATTAACTATATACGATTAATAACAAAACAATTGAAACATTGTAAACCTCGTTCGAGTGAGCCCGGAGCAGCACAGCTCTTTCCACTCCCTTGGTTTTGCAAGACGTATTGAGCCGTTCATCCCAGGCGATATACAACCTTAAATCGATTGATTACGTCAATTAATTTCTGTAAAGTCCTGAGCGGGCTGGCGAATCAGGTAGTGAGGTAGATGATTAGACTTTCTGAACTTACGTATCCTGAGACTGGATCACTTCGTCCATCTTCACAAGCGCCTTGTCGATGTATGGGAAGGAATAGTAATTCGACTTAGTTGCAGTTTGCACGTCGTTTCGGAAAGCCTCGATGTAAGGTAGCACATTTTCGATGATGCCATTTGTGTGAAAGGGCTCGTTCTTTCTTCCGATCGGTCCGAGAATGTTGAGCTGAATGATTTTAATTGAGCGAGGGTCAATGAGGTTTCAGACTATTGCTTACCAGCCTGCTCTTTGCGACAATCAGACGAGCGTTGATAATGAGAAGATTGACGTCAGATAATAAACTCTTGTCTTCGACCGTTGTGAGTATGTCCTGTCCGTCCTCGATGTCCTTGTATCGGATGTCGATTGGCAATGGCAAATCCAATTCGTCATTCGTGAGCCCAAAGGTAGATCCATTGCGCAACGAGGCCAGAATGCTGAGGCCGAACAAGGTCCTCCTTCGAATCTATGTTGAGCGCGTGAGGTTCTTTATATACGAAGACTATAGCACAAACAGCGCACCTCTTGCTCACGATCGTTGGAGCAGAACCTTGTTTGACCTTGTCCGATAGCGAGTGGAATATCCTTCTCGATAGCCCTCAAATACTGGCTCGCCCTCAGCGCCTCGTTAAACAGTGGTTCAAAAGCAGGCCATCCTTCTTTGGTGGCGTGACAATGAAGGCCAAGGAGCAATCTGGGATGTTGATCGTGAGAGTAAGAAAAAAACCATGAATCTCACAACCTACGTTGGTTGGATGACAAGGGTGGCATCTTTCCGAATGATGCATTCCCAGTTGGCCTTATTGAGCAGGCGTTGAGCCGAGTCGATGAGGAAGTCGGCGAACTCCTCAGGCTTGACGGACAATCCGGTAGGGTTTACGGCCTGATACGATAAGAAATTAAATGACACACGAAAGTCTCATGATAACACGACGACTCACGGAAGGTCTAGGGTTTATATGACCATAGTGAATGATCAAAAGGAGCAACGCCGTCTTCGCCTTCTGCGGTGCACTTATCGGTACGCCCGGCTTGGCCCAGAGATGGCTCGCGGGATGTGTGTAGCGCTTATCGATCGCAGTACCTATGCCAGCTAGTTTTCTTGGGAAGAGCTCGAATGCCCGTTCGCGACATTCCGATAGGTATACTTTCGAAACGGAAACGGTCTGCTCAGTCCCGAAATTCAGCTGGACTTTATCACAGGCAGTTTCGACTTCAGCGATGGTCGGAATAAAGTCGCTGAGTGGCAGTCTGTAGTCTGGATCCGATTGATGAGATGTCGTTCCGGTGGCAGAGTTGGGAGTTAAATGGTCGGCTTTGCCTTCCGTCAGAGACCCGTCCGGAACATCCATCAGGCATGCTCACCTGCTACTATTTGACTTCCTAGGTGAGGATCATCGTCTTCTGATTGATGATGCAAGGGGGATTTCGATTTCTAGATGATCCGACAATACAAGTCAGAAAAGCCAGCTCAACAGCCGCGGGGAGTGGCCTGCGGTCACTTATCTCGGACTTACCTCGACGTGTACGCGTGGTGGATAAGGTCGTTTTCCTCGCCTCCTGCGTGTACATGTTGGGGCTGCGGCGGGGGTAAGCGTATGGGTATATAAGATGAGGGACGTTGCTCACAGTTTGTGCCATCAGAGCTTACTGAACGAGATCTAACGGATCCCGTGGCATGGGGCTCTGTAGGCAAGGGAATTGCTGTTCGGCCCAAAGACCGAGGTGCAATCGATTGTATGTTGGTTCTTTGTGTTGACATTAGGGTCAACCAATCCTGATCTTGTGCAAGATCGCGCAAGCGATGTGGAGTCCACAGTTGTAGCCATGGTCTCGCAGCGTCGATGGTGATCATCTCAGGGCGTTGGAATGGGGGGCGGGGAGCAGCTTTCATGGCCATGTTGAAAGCCGATGGTGGTCCAAAAAGACTGCCACCGGGCTCAATGATGAGCTTCAGTTGTCCTTCGACCTGTATGTCAGGGGGAATAGGAGGCAGCTGCAGCCTGAGGTCTTGAGCTTCAAGCCCGGCTTCGTTGAAATTTTGGGGGAAGGACATCTGGGGCAAGGTGACTGTGTGGAGGACAGAAGGTGATGGGAAGGCTGACATTATAAAGGTTTTCCAGACTGCTGCCCTCGACGACCCCAGCTTCCCAATCTGGTTAGGGCGTCCAGCGCTCATGTTCGTTCCTGATTGTATTGTTCTCTTTTTGCCTCGGTTATCATTCGGCTAACACCTCCCTTGTTTGCTCTCATTTTCTCTACCTCAAGAAAAGCTGTTTGGCGCTATGTCCAAGAAGTTGTCTTCGTTATGCACGTCTCCGCCATTCTGTCGATTTTTTTTTCTTCCTGGCCCCCGATCTCTGTGTAAAAGAATGGAACAAAAATGCACGTTGACTGGTCGCTTCACGATCGATCAGAACTGCGCACCACCACTCTTCTAATTCCCCGAAAGTGTCGCGGCGAGCCAGCCTGCTGGGCATTTTTTTCCAAACTCATACGATGGGTATTGTACTTTTTTCCCAGACACGTCGTCAACGTCGTGGTTGCCTCGAGTTGTGGAATAGTCCACAGAACAACGTGTCTCGTGGGGAATTCGCCACTCTTCAAGTTTATCTGAGCTCTCAAAGCATAGCCCTCATCCACGGACATACGCTCAACAACCATTAGAGAAGAGCTATGTTATTGTTTTCCATTCTGTGCCCACCCTTCATCCGTTCGCGGCAATCTGTGAAGAAGCTCTTCTCGACACATGTTCTGTTCTGAATATCTCGGCACCCTGACGTATAGAACTTCTGAGTTCCAAGCCATCGCGCACTGGCCTTAGCTACAGGCCACACCACTCCGGCTTCGCTTCGCGTTCACTGGCAGTCCCCTTTCCAGCTCGGTCGATCCTCCTACAGCCCCAGAAATTTTGCCCAAGAAGATCGAAGATAACCATTTGGAATAAAAGAGAGAAAAGTCGCTGCGTTAGTAAGTTCGCAGGCGAGACGTATTTTCTTTCGGGTGATGGATTCAGTACCATATGGATGTTTCGACAACAGGAAGCAGAAGTAGTCAGGTAATATCCAGTTCAATAGCCGAGCCAACATGAGCCATTATCGGCTCACTGTACTTCGACGAGCAGCCTGCGGCCCAGGGAATAGCGTTGGTTTCGTTGGTTTCTACTGGTTGGGGCTGTTGCGCAGGTAAGTTTATGGGTCTACTGGATGCAGGATAGTACTGACGGGTTGTACCATATGCGCTTCGAGAATGCGATCGAACGGATCCCGTGGCATTATGAGGCTCTGTAGGCAAGGTGTCTGCTGTTCTGCCCAAGGACCGAGGTGCAAATCATTGTATGGTAGTTCTATGGGTTGACATAATGATCAACCGGTCTTGACCTTGTACAAGATCGCGCGACGGAAGGAGTGAGGTGCTGTTTGGCTTGAGCCGGACTCAAAGCGTTTGGAACTGAAAACGCCTGATGTAACAGTGAAATCTCTCTCGCTATATTCTCGTGCACACTCCCTCGTCCGAAGTGCTGAGAGTGTCGCTCTGAGCCCGCATTCAGGGCCCCTTTTTAGATCTATGCGCTGAGTACTATCAAGCAGAGACACGCCGTTTACGTCGTGCCCGCCTAAAGCTATGGAACGGCACCGAGAATATTGCAGTTTCTCCAGCACAATACTCATTCGCGGGATATGTCGAACGTCTCCCTTCGTCTGCGAGACTCCTTAAATGATGAAGTTGAGATAGAAGAATAGATATTTTGCGGGAAGGCCACATCGTAGACTCTGTAGGAACGCCAATCAATTCGAATGTGACCCAAAGGCGGCCATGTGCTTCTCGTAGCAAGTCAAAATCCGGGAGCATAGCCTTGGAGAGCATCCTTCCTGCCATTTGGAGCGGGTTGCGACTTACCGAGTTTTTTATGACGCGTTTGAGGTTTCACCCCGGAGGACTGACGGGCTGGAGTTGTTGATACTCTCCGATGCTTTCGGACGATGAAGCACTCCCGACTATTTTCGAAGGATTTGAGTCAACATTTGCCAACGGCCGGCGCCTATATGGGCGCTTGGGCCAACTCGGAAATAACTGCCGAGGCTTTATCGGGCTGCCGCTGTTGCCTAAAACCATGGCATCACTGGTACTTAAACACCACGCTCGCCCGCAAACGGTTTCGTCTCATACTTTATCTCTTCACTGCGACTTATTATACCGATAATGGCGACCTTTGCGAAAGCGACTTTCAATACTGCAACTTATGCGGTCATTCGACCGACTTATCCTGAACAGCTGTATCAGTTTATATTTCAATATCATGACAAAACGGGGAGAGCGAGATGGGATAAGGCGATAGATCTTGGATGTGGGACAGGTACGCTATGACGCTTCTTGATTCAATATGGATACTTACACCAGGTCGCCTATAGGCCAAGTCACGACGGAGCTGACGCGTTTCAAACATGTCTATGGCATCGATCCCAGTCAGGGCATGATCGATACTTGCGAGAGAGTCGCGACGAAGAAATGGCATCCCATGGAGCTTACCTTTATGAAAGGTAGTGCAGAGGATCTATCACAATTCAAAGATCAGAGCGTTGATATGGTTGTCGCTGGTGAGCACCTGACCACCCATTTCACTCCTGCACGTTGACTCGTCGCCTTCATGGTAGGCCAAGCAGTGCACTGGTTCGACTACGCAAGGCTCTGGCCTGAGCTTGCTCGAGTCCTTAGACCAAATGGCACGTTCGCTTTCTGGGGCTATTCTGAGTTTCGCTTCGCGAAATATCCCTCGTTGACGCCTATGATCCGCGAATACGCTCAGGGCAAGGACCCAAAAACCAGTCTTGGACCTCATTGGCAGCAACCTGGGAGACAGATACTCGATAATCATCTGTTCGATATCCCACAGCCACCGGAGAGCAAGTTCAAGGACTGGCAGCATATAAAATTCACTGGTGAGTTCAAGATTAAACTCTTGTCCCGCTCTCACGCTGACAATAGAAAACTATAGGGTCGTACTATCCCAAGATCGCTGACGCACGACCAGTCATTCTGAAGAGAACTCTCACTTGGGAAGGCTTGGAGAGTTACCTCAGAACGTTCAGCTCATTACACACCTTCCACGAACAAAATCCGGAGGACGCAGCAAAGAAGGACATCGGAGAAGGGGATATTGTGCAGCGAACCATCACCTCTTTGAAGGGCGGAATTAAGGCTGTTGGTCGTAATCCTGATGAGGATATTGACATTGAATGGCCCTTGGCGCTTATTATGGCAAGACGAAAGTAAGCTCTCAAGCCTTCGTCCATCCCTCGTATAAACGTCGTTATTTATTTCTATAATACCAAACCCCTGCTTACACGTACATTTAGACCAGACGATAGATAGTAATGATACATTCGATGATAGTCTCCAAGTGAGGGACCGATTATTTTCGTCTAGCCATCATAATCGCGACAGGCCAGTCGATGTCGAGGTATTCGCCTGGCTCATCTCCCACCGCACGAATACCGTCCTTCAAGCGTTTGATGAAGCGCTGAATTATGTCGCCGTCGCCAATATGTTGGCGAGTAGCATCAAGGGGGTTCTGCTCCTGGTACGTGTGATAGCCACTCATCGTCCTGCAATATGCATCCAGCCCTTTCCATGAGATTCGTTTTTTCATGATGACCGGTTTACTATCCGTAATGTTAGGATAATGAGGACCTGTGATAATCTGAGATCCAGGAATTTGTTGAGGGAAAAGTTTTATCATACCGGTGAACTTGACCAATTGCCAATCAGCAAAATCTTTCTCAGAAGGAGGCGGGACATCCAAGAAATGATTATCGAGAATCCTTCGACCAGGTTGTTGCCAATATTGACCGAGGGTATTCTCAGGGTCCGTTCCGAGCATATATTCGACGACTATGGGCGTCAGAGAGGGGTATTTAGGGCTTCGGAATTCCGAATAGCCCCAAAGAGCAAAGCTCCCGTTCGGTTTGAGGACGCGAGCAAGTTCTTTCCATAGCTCGTCGTAGTTGAACCAATGTGCAGCTTGGCCTATCGATCCAAATACTTAAGTTATTAGAGGGGCAGAGAAAAATGAGCGAGGAACGAACCTGAGAAGATCATGTCGACACTGCTGTCTTTGAAGTACGACAAGTTCTCAGCTGTCGACTTGACAAAGCGCACTTGTTGGGGCAAAGAAAGCTTTTCAACGGTCTTTTTCGCTTCGGCGAGCATGACGTCACTAGCATCGACTCCGTACACTTGCTTAAACGGAGTCAATTCTGTGAGTACCTGTCCTTGGAAAAGCCAACAGTACTCAGAGACGGTAATTTAACAAAACAAATAGGCTTGCCTGTTCCGCAGCCTAGATCGATGGCACGATCCCAGCCGGCTTTACCGGATTTCTTGTGGAAGTTGTACAGGAATTGGTAGAGCTCTTGCGGGTATGTTGGACGATCAGAGGCATAATTGGATGTGGGGAAGCTTGGTTTCGCAAAGCTGGCCATTTATTGATACTATGCGCGGTGGAAAGTGTGGGTTCGAGTTGGTGTGAGCGGTCCTAGTCCTGGTCTTGGTGGTGTAGCTTTATACATCGGCGACCGCGAATCCCCTTTGGATAGATAGGCTCAACGGTCGCGACAGTACTTTTGACCGGTCGCAGTACTTCACACCGGAGGTCGCCCATGACATAACGGAGCGCCGGGATTATTTCTAGGAGATTCGGTGACTGATGGTGTGAGAGCGCAGAAGAAGCTTTGATTGTTTGTGCACTTGGCACTAGATAATGCGAATTTTGAGGTTCGGTGACTCGTTCTTCTATTAATGAGTCCGGGTACGTAGTATCCACGTTGAAGAATAATGTTGAATGTGTCGTAGGATATATTGACTAGCCATTGTTGAATGAGTCGCACGAGATATCAGTGTCACACGTCCTTGAGAGCCGCAGGGAATCGAGGTATTGGGCGTGGCTTCTGGTCTCCTGACCGCTACTCGATGGTGAATGGTATTGGCAAAAGATAGACTCCAGTTCAGTGAGAAAGCTGCACAGCCATGTTTCGCCAAGACGTGATTATGACGAAAGTGGTGGAGATGAGAACCAAGTCCGGGAGCTATTCGAAACAGGCACAGTTCAAGCTGAATGATCGACGAGATGCAATATAGCTGCTTGAGCTCGAGCAATAGAGATGGTATGAGAATGAAGTCCACAATCCGTCCTGAGTGCGGCGGTTCAATAATGATCCACAGCGACCCTCGAACCTTGTGTGCCTTGTGGCCTTCTACATTTGTAGCTTTCCGAAAGATGAGCCCAGACGCGCTCGGAGTAAGACACCGTTGATGATCAAGGTTCGCCTCAACTCCTTTTGCTAGACAGTGCCTAGAGGTCGGGCTTCCTTTACGCATATGAGGCCAGGCCGCTGAGGAATAAACCTAGAAAAAAATGATTTAGTCCAAGCAATCCAGAATGCCCTAGCTTGGCTACCGCAAGCACCTTCATGCGAGGTGTGTGCACTGTGAATGATATTGGACAGCCCGCCTCATGTGCTTGGCAACATGTCAAAAAGTACGTTTTACCTGAGATGAAGCCGCCCATTTTTCTCTTGATTTTTCTTAGCTAAACAAAGGAGAATTTCAAATATTCACCTTGACCACAACATTGATTTTAGATGTCAGGCACAAATTCTGGCATTACCGTCGAGACGTCATGGTAATATTGAAGTGATGCGTGGCTGGGAGAAGGTCCATCCACCTGCCGGTAAAGAGGAAGGTCCAGCTTAGTCATCACGGAAGAACCATGTGGTTCGTCGGCAACGAGCAAGCCGATTGCGTCAACACCATAATCGGCTCAATGCATTTGTTCTTTCGATGTTGAATATTTGAGACCAAAAAAACAGGCAAAAACAGGCCTCGAATAGTAACCTGTTGGTATCTTGATCTTACCAGATGATCCTGAAACCAATTGCTATGACATGCTGCAGATCCCGGAATAAACCGGCCGGCGATAAGATGTCGAAGCAGCCGAAGTTCGTTTCCAGGGCGAAGAAGTCTTACGTAACCGAGGCTAACGAGGGCTCCCTGCGGCCGTGCAGCTCGTTGCTGCTAATTCTTGACCTTGTCTGTACTCTTTCTTCTCCCATCTCTGTCCCTGTATCTGCCTCTGTGTCCAATATCTCTGTTACTGCCAACCCTCTTTTACTTGACACTTGCATTCTCCATATTCGAACCTATGAAAGTTTTCCGGCGACGAAAATCACAGTCAAATGTTGGGCTTCCATCGCCTCACAATATTTCTATCCCACCCCCTATGCCGAACCCCTTGAAAGACTCACCAGGGACACCGTATCAAGAAACCACGCCTCTGTACGAACGATTTGCGAGCAAAGGACCTGTATATATTCCGCCACCTTTTCTCGGAGATGATGGACGTTCGATGGGGCCTGGGGCACAGAAAACGATGAGGGAGAGAGAGGAGAGGGAGGCGTTGGCCATCAAGCTCGCGCGAGAGGCACGGCAGCTCGACAATCCCCTTTTCGACGATGGTGGACCGGTTCAGAACGTTGTTGTTGCACCTCCAGGGTCAGACGCCCGGGTCAACAGGCCTATCTCGGGCCCAACCACGATCATGCCACGAGAGCCACGAGAGGCTCGATCTTCAGTGTCTCAAGCTTATGGGGGAGCTGGAGCAACACAAGTGACGCCACGGCACTCGTCACTCAACTTGGATTCAAAGCCGCTGCCCGATCCTACGGCCCAGCAAGGTGAGCCGTACGCTCTGCTCGTCTTTCGTGGGACCGAATGACTCAATGGACTGCTCACCCATAGCCCCGCGCCAGCGGAATGCTTCGGTAGTGATATCTGGTCCGCAGCCTCTCGCAGCGCGTTCGGCGTCAGTGAACGCGATATCGTCTCCTCAAGCCCTGGCATCCCGAGGGTCATCACTGAACATCTCTGGACCACAGCCTCTCGCTAATCGCACAAGCGAACGCAAGGCTTCTCGTGCCTCGTTTGAGGCTTCTGAGCCGATGCCACTTCGAAAGCCCCACCCACCACCTCCACCGGTGCATGCATCGTCAACGCCATACTCCAACGATGAGAGACACTACACTTCTTCGCGAAGGCTTTCGAAAGTTCCGGGTGCTGCCATATCATCACCACACCCTCCAGTCGCCGGTACTCCATCAATCCATTCCAATGATGCGAGGAACTCTCGGAAGCTGTCCAAACTGAAGTCTACTCCAACCTCTCCCCCGCCGCCCCTACCGCCTACAGCTCCTCCAAATGGATACTCACTCCCGCCTCAATCTGATTATCCTTATCCGACTAACCCGACATTCCCGATCCCCCCTCCTCCTCAGCTGTCACCGTCTTCCAATAACAGGAAATACTCACCCATGGAAGCCTTAGGGCTCCCTCCACTACCTCAACCTCTTCCTCCCCTAACGGCCGATCAGGCTCCCAAACGCAAATCTTCAATTCCGGCAGCGTTCACCCAGGTAAGCACGTTTATCCGCACTGGATCTCGGCATGACACAAATGTGTGCCTTAGACGTTCAACCCTAGCCCTCAGCCTACGTTGGCGTCCTTGCCGGAGCCATCGGCGCACGTGTCCAATAACTCACTCCACCCACCTTCTCCCGCTACGTCATCGAAGAGACTTTCAACTCACCCTCCTCCCAGTCCCTTGTCTATTCGCAGCGAACTCCCTCGCTCCTCGGTATCAGAGCAGTCTGAATCCGTCTTTGAGCAGCCAATTGCACAATCACTTCCTAGTACCTCCTTACCTCAGCAAGAAGCCCTCACCGAACCAGTCCGAAGCCCTTCACCGCTTTCAGCAGCTATCGAGGCCGCAAGAATGGTTCAGAGTTCTAATCATCATGTCTCGGAATCACCAAGGCTCAGAACTCATCGATACACGTCCGGTTCTCCCTCCCCTGCATTAGCCAATCTCCCCTCACCTTCCTTTCCCAGTCTTGCTCCCAGCGGCAGTACGAGTGCAAGCTCTGCTGGATCTGCTATATCCCAAGATCTCGAACGTGATCCTCGCCTTGAGCCTACGCCAATGACATCCATTGACGATTTCGGCTCTTCGAAAGCGTCGACGCGATCTAAATCCCGTAGCAGGAACTCCGAAGATCGGATTGAAGCCGCGAACAAGGCACATTCTTCATCCGATTCACGATCCATCAATGATCCAGAGTCCTCCCGACAAAGAAAAGGATCTGATACGTACAGCAACTCCCGAGCATCCCTTGATGGCAGATCATTGGCTTCTTCAAGCGCGCGACCGAGATCTACGCATACGTATCATGATGATGTGCCACAGCCACAGCCTTCAAGACGATCTGAGGATAGTCCGCGAAGATCTGAGCAGCTTGCTGTTCCGGGACATCCACCTCAGAATCTTGTTATTGATCATGGCAAGTTTGATCGACTCAGTCTTGAGGAGCCTGTGTCGGCTTCGACGATACGTCCATTCCATGCCGAAAAATCAAGCAGTCCGTACAGGAAATCAAGAGAGTTGTTTGATGATCGGCCGCGGAGGAGTATGGACAATGAGAGTAGGAGGTCGACGTCGAGGGATGACAGGGATCCGCTGGGCCCTCGAAAGGTCGACAGCTACGCGTCTGTGAGTGGTCGAGAATGCATTGGTTTTATAATCTACTGACCGAGGTATAGTCATCGACTATGATCTCACCGCCAGAGCGTAGTCGCAGTCCTCGCCGTGAATCGACGCGACTCGGTACCGACCACCTTCCGACCACGAGCACGCGCCATTCCGGAGAATACCGCCGCCGTTCACATCGAAACGTTGTCTATCCCCTCCTCGTACACTTATCAACACCTGCATTGCTGGGTGCAATTCTTCCTCACTTCAACTTCGGCGATTATTGCGTTATCTCCGCCATAAACGCCGATCTCCGAAAATGGTTTGAGCAGGACCGTGAGCTGCGGGAGGAAATTTTGGAGAGATACCTCAAGGGCGTCGGTTATCAACGTTGGGAGTATAAGAAATGGGGAGGTCCTGACCCACTTCCGTTGAATTTGGCTGTATGTTACGATTTATCGACGCGTAAACGACCACCACTCATCTTATTATGCAGGACCTCAATTCCTATATGAGAGGCGTGAGCATACCTACACATCGGTATGCAGACATGGCCCAGGGAATCCTTCAAGAGGGCCGATTGCACGATAGCAGCCTTGGGAAAGCTCTGTCACACTCAACACGTGCTTATACCAGAGTGGTTTTACGACTACGAGCGCAAGCTGAAGCTGAACTCAAAGAGTTGACCATGATCCCACCTAATCTTCCCAATCCCGACAACTTTCCAAAACCATTCATTCCCAATCAACCCTCTCATCACATCCGAACGGCTTCAAGGGCCTCATCGCGCGCATCCTCATTCGGACAAAACTTTTTCCAGAATCCGAATTCACCGACTCAGGCTCCTATACAGATCTATCGACCCAAATTTCGATCTGCTCTGTATCGTCCACATCATGCGCCTTTGTTAAGGGTCTTCGTGCCTTCTCCAGAGGGACAGTGGCTATCCGACTCGAGTGTGTTCGAGTGTGAACGAGAGTTGAGACGAGCCCTGGCTGGTCCGAAGGGTTCCTCAGGAATGAGCCTTCTTAGACCCGGCGACGTAGTCTGGGACGCGGCCGTCAGTGACGAAGCGAACGTCGCCAAACTTATCTGGGACGGCAATTATCTTATTGTGAGACTTTCCCTCCCGCTTACGAGTGGTGACTGATGGTTGTTTTCCAGGATCTGGATTATACATATTCACTTGTTGGATCGATACCGCGATACTTTCATTCTTTCTCTTTCCCACCTTCATATTTCCACAAAGTCATACGATCTGGTGTTGGAGCGGACGGGGATCCTATTGTACAGATTGATGTGAACCCTTGGGCTCATGAGATTGCAGCAGGCCTTGAATTACTGCAAGAAAGAGTCGCTATGGATACGTACGTCTTCACCTCAATCTATATTACCCCAGAGACTAAGTGAAGGAACAGCCCGAATGGTGGTCGGCACAGCGTGCTACGATGGAGTCACCGTTCAAGATTCAGAATACCCATGGCTATCCGGACAACGGATACACTCTCTATACCCATACCTCAATCGGACAATCTGTTTATTAATCGTTCCTGGGCAGGAATAGTCGTCGTCGAAGCGGAGGGGACGAATGAGGGACTCGAGGAGTTACATTCGCGCTGTCCGGCTGCGTTCCCGGATAATCGGTTGTTGCGGAGGAGGGCGGAGGCGGACCCGCTTGAGAATCGTGCTTGGAGGTTGTTGCGTGAACGAAGTCGGCCTGGGGAGATTTGGATAAGGGTCATAAGGGAGAAGGAGAAGTTGATATGAGGATATTCATTATTATTCTTGGACTACATTGTCATATATACACATCATCTGTTCTGTAGTTGCATTGTCCTCAGCATACTATCCCATGATTGTAACCGGTTCACGCCCGTTCAGGTCCCGTTGGTTGGGTTGTGTGATACCTGAGTACTCGTGCTTGAAAGAGGCCCAAGCCAGCGATTTATCTCCGTTAGATCGCGAGCATTACCGTCGCCCCATGCGTCTGAAGTATCAGACTTCGAGTGGGTTGACAGCGTTATGAACATGAGAGGGGTAAGTAAATTGAAGGTGCTGCGCGCTGATGAGTGGCGGGGGATAAGCGAAGTTGAAAGAAGGTGGCGTTGACGTTCCTCATCCGGGATCATTTTCGAGTGACAGGCGTGAGAAGGCACCATTGATAGCTAGGAGCTATAGCGAGCTTCGCCCCGAAACCCTAACGGAATGTTGAAGAAGTTCAGTCAACCCCGCCTATGATCGATCAAAAATTGGGGGCATGTGTATGCTCACTCCCTGGGTTTGCTGAATCGAGACTCAGACGGAATGACTGCTACGTTCTTGCACCCGAAGTCTGTTTCAATCCGGGTGATACATCAAAGCAAGTGGCATAGTCTAGCAAAACAGACCGTGCAACAGAGGGACTTACTATACTGCATATTATGTAGTGGTGGGATCGTGTAGTGGGGTAGCCGAGCCCATAACGGCAGCTCAGGGAAGCGAAGAAAATGCAGCCAGGCACGAACTGGGAGTGTCATCCACTCGAAACTGAGCCGAATGGGGAAGAAAGGGTCGTCATCACTGACACTTGCGTATGTAAAGGGATGACACTATCTTTATCCTCGCGAAACAGGAAGATTTACCCAAGGATTTACGTGTTCTGAAGTTAGCTGTCTGCGCATGGAGTCTCGAGATTTCGAAATGAAGAAAATCACCCGCTCCGCTTCAGCCACCCATATGTGACTGCATGTCATTGATAATTCTCACCGATAATGCGACAGGTCTGAACTGAAGCCAGCAGAGTTCCCCTGACGAAAGAGCTAATAGTACTGCAATGGCTGAATTTGGGGAAAATGGCCGAAGTTTGACTTTAGAATAGTCAGCGAGCTGGTACTTACGGGAAGCTTGCGAACCATGGTTGCGTCTTGGCCCTTGCCAATTTCATCTCGGCCGGAGTCTCTGAACACTGGGTCAGAACAAGACCCGGAAATCATGGCGTTCTGTAAAAGGTCAGAGAGCAGAACGATCAGGCCAACAAGATGCTGTAATGGTATCAAAACAGGGCATTCACAACCGAAAGACCAGTACTGAGAAGCGAGATGCAAGAGAATGCAAACATTGACAGCTTGACAGGTGCGGCGGGTTCGAAACGTCGGGCGTCTATCACGGAACCAAACCGAAATAGGAAGCGAGCCGGCCACCGTTTGACTGTGGACCACCACTCATGCAGTACTCATGGACGGCAGCGAAAGTCCATATAAGCTGGGACATAACGCAACATGCTCACTACTTTCCCTCCCCCTCACCTACAACACTCCCGCAATGGATGTCGACGAGATACCTGACAATGGCATCTTCGAGTCGCTCCTCCTGCCACCACTTCCCAATCGTCGTATCATAAATATTGCCCCGCCACCGCTTCCCTTCTGGGCCCATACTAGGTATTCGCCGCCAGGGCCACCACCCTCCTTTGTAGAAGCTGCGACAGGACGTCCGCAACGTCCTGCAGCTCAATACAGGAGCCAGGCACCCTCTGCCTCAAGGTCTGCATCCACTATCCTCTGCGATACCGATCACTGACCCATTCCAACCAGAGAATCTACTTATACAATTACTTTGCACAATGATCCTCGGGTCAAAGCTTCGGTGGATGGTTGTGCATCGGTCGCTCGGAACGCCCAGCGTCCCGATGCAACCATAAGTCAGTCGAGCGGCCAATGCGAGGCAGCTGGTGAGTGCGATGTATGCACTCCTTATGTATCCATTTGCCTCACATCTCCGCAGAAGCTTCATCTTCGCAAGGCCCACAATATCGTCCAATCCGTCCCCGCAAGGACATCGAGGTAAGCCCGATAACTGCCCATTCAGCGTGCTGTCACAGTCGTTGAAAGCTGTTCTCAGCAATCGCATCTCCAGCTGCCATCGCCGCGGTCGCATCTGAGAGCGACAGGAGATGTAATTCTGCAATCGGAGCAAACCGCAACAGGTGATACCTCCTCTCATCCCATCGGATGCGCAACTGACCTAGAAACAAAGGTTCCGGAAATCAAGTCATCGTGTTACAGCTCCATCCTGTTCAACCCGCTTCTCCCGAGTCTCTCCCTGGGTTCACGCTCCACCGATACTCCCCACTGGCCAAATTATGGACTCCTCGCAAGAAGGCTGCTGAAGGTCGGCTGGTCAGCCTGAAACTCGGATCTCGCGAGTTTCTCGTCCCGGAAGCATACCTCATTTCTTGTCGATCCTTGGCTTCCAGCCTATTCCCTACAAGGCGCGGCGGATTGGGGGTCGTCATCAATCAGGCACAACATGTGACGGATGGCTGCATCTTCTTGAACTATGATCCATCGGAGATGTTGACGGCGAGAATAGCGGTGTTACTTTTCATGATCCATTATGGTCATACTCAAATGGATCCCCAGTCACTTCTTGTGAGCTTCCGGTATTACCTTCTGCTCAAGCCACAAGACTGAAACATAATCAGGTTAAAAATCGGTTCTCGTCGGTCACCGAGTTTGAGGCTTTTGGCGTCCATTTGTTCCACGAAGCAGTGTCTCATTTAGATCGTGTGGAATGGAACTCGAACACTACCATCTTGGCAGCCCAAGCAACGTATGCCCTTCGTTCCGTTTCCATAGACCGCGTTCTCATCCTTTGCTAGGATTCTGTTAGGTCTTCATTACTTCGAGGAGAGAGACCCCGCCACATGGAAGGCATTTCAACCTAAACTCGGAAAGGCTATAACGGCATTTCGAGAGCTGATGTACACCGGCCCTCCACGTCGCCGCGACCGTCGCGAAAACTTCACTTCAAAAGATCGACCGACGCAGGTATGTACAGATGCATAATGATGTTTCTGCCTATTAAATCGTTCATATAGGTGAAAAGAAGGACTTGGTATGGCCTGTTGGTTTTGGATTCGTTCAACAAGCCGGGTAATTGGCAAGTGAGGGACGACGAACTAGACGTCCCTCTACCTATCGACCTCTGCTATGAGAACATTGGGTGGTTTGGTTCCATCGCCGAGGCTGTTGCAGAGCATAGTAGCTCCTCTGACGTGGCGCTACTACTATTAAATAGCCGCCTCTCGCTTTGTAAGCGGAAGCTGGTAAGCGATGACCGTTCTGATCCTACTACTGATACTTTTCTAACTCTCTGTTGATCTCAGGTCGGTGTTGTGACATCATCGATCAACAACACTCTCCCTTTCAGCGCTCTCGGACAGCATCTCGAGAGGATCAGAACGATGATCGAATCTGAGCAAATGCGGCGGCACACCACCGCCGGTCTGAACGATCTGCTGGACGACATCACTGGACTGAATGAACAACGCATGTACGTCGATCCAGGCAGTTATTCACATGACCACTCACTAACGGCATCCTGGTAGTGAATCCGAGCCGTCGAGGGTATCGACGCTCGCTCACCGAATCCCGTTCGTAGAGGTCCTCGAATGAGAACGGTGAGCGTTGGTGGGTCTGCAAAGCGCATCAGATGTCTCTATTTATGTTGCAGGCTGATGCGATAACATGCCGTTCGGCACCACTTGCCTATCACACGTTGCGTTGCTGCATTGTGCTCAATTGCAAGTCGCGCGATAAGACTGCGGAAGCTGTTGCTATTGTCTCTTGCTCTTGAATTGTTTGGATACCACGCTTGTTCCGCCTTCGATGTTATCACGAGTTCAGTTACCGTCACTTTGTTTTGTTATCTTTTGCATATTGCGAGTGCAAACTTGTTCACCATTGCTAATGTATCTCTAACGACACGTATCACGTCAATACAATGCCCTTGAACACTTCTCCCGTTTCATTGCTGACGCTCTTGTTTTGTGTTTTGCTTCCGCCGGGCAGAGCATTCCGCCTGAGCCACCTTGTCCGCGCATTCTTTCCCGGGAACTAGGCCTTATCGCGCCGTGATGTGCACTCACCTTAAAGTTTAACGGCGCTAGCGAGGCTTCTTGCTTTGCTTCTTTGTCATCGTCTCGAAAATGGCGTCAGCGCTTGATTTTCCTGTTTTGATGTTTGTGCCTTTTTACAAATATGTCCGCTCTTCGTCCCGTCCTGTGGTGTGGATACTCAGTTGTGGTGCTTCGTTCAAAACGGATTGATCCCCATGGAGCTTACTTTGTTTGCCGGTCGATGTTCGCGTGTCTTGTCGATTGAAACAATTCAAGACTGGATCATGTCTCCTCGATAAACATCCGCTAAGATACGGGGTGGTGTTACGCGTAGCAGCATCCAGTTTCCACCGAGACTGGAACAGTTTACACTCTGAACGAGCTAGTGTTTAGACTAGCAGCTTCTGCAAGAACTACGTATTGAATCTCACAAAGACAGAGGACTTTGGTGCTTAGACCATCGTGTCCTCCTCCTGAGATTCTGACGGTCAATGACGTTTTCTCCGACAAAGCCACTAGTTCTGCTTCTCTTTCACGAGGATCTATGCTTCGTCAGCTTCTTGAAACCTTCTTCTGTGCACCTGCCAGGAACAAACTTTAGAAGAGTGGCGTCAGGGTCGATAGGAACTTTCTATGGCATCGTATTCGTCCTTTGATTTCTAATGACACAGGGAATGGGCGTCATGGGCACTGGGCATTGATTGTGTTTCGGTAGCAAAAGGCTTCCGACGCGTCTTTTCTGTACTAGCTGACGAACTTTGGGGAAACTTGCGCGTGGTAGCGTTTCCAAGAAGCCTGCACCTCATCTCTTCGTTAATATAAGAAGCTCGATGGTGCAGATGAAGAACCGACAACCTAGCCACGCTTCGAAGCAAAGGCATCTGGTAGCCCTCTAACGCTTGCCCAACACTTCTCCATTCACCCCGCTCAAGATGTCGTTAAGCTTCAGCCCAGAAGCTCAACCTCAAGTGGCTAGCAAGACCTCGTCGACTACGGCCACTCTCCCCGAGGTCACGTATGGATATCCTGGAAGACATGCAGCTCGTATGCCATGGCGCGAGCGTATCCGGTATGTATCATTCCTAACTCGCGATTGTACTGTACGTTGACCGACGGAATCAGAAATTTCACTCCCGCCTGGTTCTACGTGACCATGGGTTTCTCAATCATTACCGTAAACTTCATGGTCATGCAGTGGCATCATGAAAATATTGTCCTCAAAGTTCTTTTCCTCATTTTCTTCTTCTCGACTCTCCTGGTCATCTCTGCTTTCATCGGTTTGAATATCGCTCGGTATACCATGTTCCCGGACCTGTGGAAAAAAGTCTGGGATCACCCCGATGAAGCCATGTATTTCTCCTGTTTGCCGATCTCTTTCATCCCTTTCCAAAACGGCATGAGGTATGTAACCGTTTCACTGATTAGGTTGTATCTAATTGTAGCGCAGTGAGGGCATTGACCTTTGGTGGGGCTTCGCGGGGCACAACTCTGCCAAGTTCCTGTATTTCACGTTTGGCTTCTGGGCCGCGACCACGATCCTTGGCTATGCCATCGCATTCGTATGCTTCAAGAAAATGTATGTCCTCAGTTCACAAGGTTGACGCTCATCTCTCACCTATCTTCATGTTAGGATTACTGTCCACCGACATGACATGAAGAACATGACTGGCGCCTGGATCGCACCTTTCGGTGCATTGGTCGTCGACGGCTCAGCGGGAACCATCATGACACCATTCCTCCAGGAACACAACCCATCGCTCGCATGGTTCGCCGCATTGTGGGCCACCATGACGGTCATGATCGGATTATCAATGGCGATTCTCATCATGGCTATCCTCCTTCAACGAATGTTCATTGACGGCCTTCCTCCCGCTAAGCACATTTGGAGCAGCTGGTCAGTCCTGAGTGTCACCACACAAGCTGGCTTCACTATCCTCGCTTTGGGAGGTGCATACAACACCCTGCTTCCCGTCGACTATGGAACTAGCAAGCTTCTGACCCATCCGGCCATTGGCGAAATTGTTTATGCCATCGGTGTCACGTTTGGCATGGTGCTTTGGTTCGTTTCTATCTTTGCTCTGATCTTCTCCATCGTGAGTCTACGTTACTTCTGTCACTTTTTACGGATCTAATAAACGTTACAGTGGGCTGTGTGGACCGTTTCTAGAAAGGAAGGTCTAATCTTCGGACCTAACTGCTGGGCTTGGCTGTTCCCATTCGTAAGCACTTTGTCTTATATTCTTCGGACTCCGCAATCTAACCTTTTTCTAGGGTGTCTTCGCCATTCATACTTACGGAAATGCACTCTATTTCGATTCGCAATTTTTCCGTGTCCTGTCAATCATTCTCAACATTACCACTATCTTGGGCGGGACCGGGATGATCATCATCACCGTCCCTCAGTTCTTCAGGGGAACCATGTTCACTTACTCTTATGTTGTTGATGACGAGGCGGCAGGCGTGCTCTATAACTATAAGCAGGTTGATACAGAGGTTGGGGTCGAAGTTAGCCGATCTCCTTCCGTCGAAGAGAAGTAACTCATGGGTTAATATATTATCGAGTAGATACGATATCGTTTACTGGAAGGGAAATCTGGAATAGAATATTATTGTGATATATTTGTACCGTCTTAGCGGACACGATCATGGTCGGTTTCCATATACATCTGAGCAAAGGGACAATAATCCTCTTCTGCTCGACTGGGAAATAAAGTTCGAAGAGCATTTATGCTCTTCGGTAAAGCACTTTTCCATGGTGCATTGCGTAAACAAATTGCAGACTTGAGGTCCATATGAATGTGCGCCTAGCCGACAAGGATACCGGGCCGGACATGATGCGACCGAACAAGCGATTCCCGGGCGCTTTTTCGGCCCTGCGCATGCTTCGTCAGAGTTGATCGACGAAACGTTGATCGGCGAAGATTTCAATGCTGTTCATGCACTTAAAGTTATTTTGGATCCAGGATAATTGTTACGACGTGGTCTCGTTTCAATCCAAACTTCTACACGATTCATTCCATTGTGAGTTTATTGTACAAAATGGTTCCGATTTAACTACTTGATTTTGCGGCGGTGAGCTTAGTATTGACGATCTGCACAAATTCGGGCTTCAGGGACGCTCCTCCAACCAGGAAGCCATCAATATCGGGTTGAACGCCTGTCAAACATAACGATGTCAGCAAATATCAAAACGCAATCCGCAGATCATACGCACTAAGCTGAGCGCAGTTCGAAGCGTTCACACTTCCTCCGTAAATGATTCGAGTATTCTCGGCTACCTCTTGTGATACTTCCTTAGCAAGATAGGCACGGATGGCGTGGTGGGTTTCTTGGGCCTGATTCCGGAGAGTCAGGAAAGGCCAACGCGTTGCACATGGCGAAATACCTGATCGGGGGTAGCAACCTTTCCAGTTCCGATAGCCCATACGGGTTCATAGGCCACTACAATTTGCCTGAGATATGTTGTGTCACCGGAGATAGAGAAAAGAACGAGATCACAACGCACTTCCACTTGCTGGGGTCCAACAATTTGACAACTTCTCCGAGTTGTGCCTCCACAACCTCAGTCGTTTTGCCACTTTCTCTCTCCTCCAACATCTCTCCGACACAAAGAATCACAGTTAATCCGACCTCCACCGCAGATTTGGTCTTCTCCGCAACGAGCTCAGAAGTCTCGTGGAACAACGCCCTACGCTCGGAATGTCCCAGGATTACATATGGAATTCCAGCATCATGAAGTTGGACCGCACTAAGCCAGGGTTTGTTGAGACCGAGCTTCAGAAATTTTCCAAGATTATCCGATGGTACCTTATTTCGCCAGTGTAGGCTCCTGCGCTTTTCGGATGGCAATTCTGAGCTGCGACGCCAACGTCCTTTCGAAGTTCAGAAATAACAGGGATGAGATAAAGGGATGGTGGTGCGATGACGACCTCTGAGCACTTTCAGTCAGTCGAAGGTCTTTATAGCAGCTAAACCATGAAGCGACTGACCGACTTCAGGATCCAAAGTTGCCTCGTTCAATGCTTTCAGGAGTGCCCTCTTGCTCTCCACCGTCGTGGGATTCATCTTGAAATTACCACCAACAAAGAATTTGCGTGCCATGGTCAAGGTCGTGTCAAAGCGTAGTTAGACGGCTTCAAACGCGAGAAACTCTGGAAAAGAAAACGCTTTAATCGGAGAAGATCTTATCGCGTGTTACGTAAGGAACTTGAGGGCCGGCGCCGCCCAATCATCCGGGAATCTCCGGATTAGAGTGCACCGCAAGTGTTCAAATCGCAGTGGAACCTTTCTTTAACTGTGATACTCGTCTCATCTGCCCATTCTCCTTTGATCTTCTACATTTCTATAACCAACCGATAGTTATACATCATGTCCTGGCAAGGTGTGCTCCGATCAACGAAATCTAGTCGAGAGCGCCACTGATCAGCTCTACTCTCACCTGAACAGCCTATGTCGATACGAATCTTTTGGGAAGCGGAAAGGTTAACAGGGCTGCTATTCTGGGTCAAAAGGGAGGCGTCTGGGCTGCTTCTTCGAGCTACACGGTATTCAATCCGCCTCTGTATTACGACGCAATATCGACTTAAATGTCTAGCTCTCTGCGCAAGAGCAAGCTGCGGCCGTGAAATTGTTCGCGGATCCTGCGCAAGCACAAGCCAATGGCGTCCGATTGGGTGGTCAGAAGTTCTTCGTGATCAACGCAAACGAGCGGAGCGTGTATGGCAAGAAGGGTGTACGTGCTTTTCAATTGTCGTCTCTATTCTTGGATTAATGTTGTCGACGCGCGCCTAGGGAAGCGGCTGTGTCCTCGTCAAGACAAAACAAGCAGTTCTTGTTGCTGAATACGACCCTCCTACTCAGCAAACCGAATGCACGACGATAGTCGAAGGGCTGGCAGATTATCTCATCGGTGTTAGCTATTGATTTTATCCCACTCTCTTCATCATTACGACTATATCTAACGACGGAAGAGGAGCATCGTTGTCTCTTGGTTGTATCATCTAGTTCCGTGTAGATCCACACAAATCCAATCACATTGTACCAATCCTTTGTGAACTTCGATCATGAGGTTGTGATGCAGAAAATCATGAGACGAGGTCGATCTGTTGAGATTTTGACAACCCCATTCTCCCTCGCCAGAAACTCGACAAGGGGTGATCCGGTGGTTCATACGAACGTTTTGATGGCGAAGCCGCGAGGACTGTATCCAAGAATGTCGGGACGTGCTCGGGCTTCAAATTTCCATACCTATATATCGTTAAGATGTCACCCAAATCAGCTCAAAATTTACGAAATACACTCACCAGTCTCCATGAGGGAAAACGAGTACATTCGCGGCATATCTGGTGCGGACATGAATTTTATTACGTCCTCAATCGAAGAGATGTAAAGGCGAACACTCACTTATGTCCTCCAACATGTGCTGTTTCATTGCATGCAACTTTCAAACTCGAATCTCTGCTTCTCAAGTGATCCCGAATAGCGCGTAAGACGCGTCCCCCTTCATCGCCGCATCGACAGTCCCGGGATCCATGCGTGCATACATAAAGTTGCACATCAGAGTCTGACTTCACGGTTCCCGGCACGGGAGACTTCGGGTTGACGCCGAAGAGAGGAGCTATGGTTGCCAGTTTCTCTTCAACGTTGTTTTCCTGAAGGTCGTCGATCTCCAAACCGACGTTGCCTGCCGAAGGAGTATACAACGTCGCTTTGCATCCTTCTAATAAATCCGTGTCGCCACCTGATCTCAGTGCGACTTTGTTGATATTGTAAGCTTCATCGTCTATGCTATGACACAGATTGACGAGGCATCCCCAATCGAGTGCCCGACTGCGAATCATGTTCAAAAGCCTTGACTGTGGTTTGCTCGGCAATTCCGAGATAGAATTTCGGAGGTGTAGAAAGAGGTAAGATGAATGAAACGGCACTGTTCCAGCAATTGTTTCTACTGCATCGGTGGCTGCAGTTTGGGCCGCTGAGGTACTGGCTAGTCGTCGAGCTATGAGGTTACGAGCAAGTTGCGGCGGCATGGAGGTGACGTCGGCGACGGCATAACGAGGCTTCTTCGTCGAATAGTCGGAGCTTGAACTTCTTCAACCGAAGCCGAAGAAAGCCGACTCAGCCGAAGCGCGGCCCGTGTCATGGACATTGAACACTGCATGAGCTGTTCTGAACTCGCACGTCGCAAAATGGGGCCATGAAGCCAATTTCAGCCACTCCCACTTTTCCTCACTTGCCTCGTTCTGGTTTATCGATGGCTCTTCATCTAGTAGCCCGGATTTCACTTGATCTATTTTATTCAGCTTAAGCGCTTGAAGTTGGACCAGGGCCACGCCTTTTCGTTCCCATAACCACCAGTGCACCAGCATTGGCATCTGCGCCCTCCATCAGTGCAGACTCGGTGTGGAGAGGAATACGAGTTTTTCAGGCGGACTGCTAAACATATCTGTCTCTGGTCAACACGCCAAGAGCATCAAGCCTTTGGTATTTACCAACACTCAAGCACCGCACGACGACAGTATAGCGAGAAGCTTAAGGTGAAGGTTAGATCAGTGAGTCAACCAAATATGGTTCGATATATCTCACCTCTATTCTTCCTGTAATCAGGGATGACGCGATGCTGTGAGTCTTGCGGGACCTTCACGAACAAAACCTGTTCTGGCTGCTCCCGAGCTGCATATTGCAGTGCGGACTGCCAACAACGTCATTGGGTCTTCCATATCTTAACCTGCGACAAACCCGGACGCGAGATCACAAGTGCTGATCGTCTAGGTGCCTACGTCCTTGGAGGCCAACTGGACATATCGGCCATGATGGACTATGGATTTCGTCACGTTCCAAAAGAGGAAGATCATGACTTCTTAGTCGTCATCTATGCTCAACTCTTTCGAGAACTCAAAGTAAAGCCATACACTCTTCACAAGTGGAACAAGGCGGGGAAACTCTACTCAGAGCTGCTCGCCAAATTCACAGAAGCCGGTCCTGCTTACATACCGCAGGTGGAATGGCTTCGTCGTCATTCAGAGGCCTTTGAGCCGATAGACCCCGAGACTTTGAGGCGCCGTCTAATCGAGTTCACCCTGCAGTCGCAAACTGTGGCGTGGACCCACATAGGAGGATCAGAGACTGACTCCAAAGAGGATATTGCTCGGATCCGCAAAGATTGGTCCGAAGATCGCAATTTCTGTTATAGCTTTTACTGCGATGTACTGGATGTCGGAGCCCCGGGATGGACCGATGCAGAAACTTGGGTTCGTTCTGGATATTGTGTCGGTGGTCGACTATGCCTACCGATTAACCTTCTCTACGGCGAGCTCTTACAACAGTGCACCTTCGACGAATTCTGTGACGCATACTCCTCATCTTCCCTGATCCGTCTCATGGATCAAAAGGGACTGAGGGACATGCGCGATCTCGTACCAGTGGAGTTCGAGACGGTCCTTTCCGAATCTCCTCGTCGCATCTCGAGCGTATGGTACCTCAAGACCTACGTGATGTCGCGAGATGCGAGGGTCAAGGCACATCTCCTTGCCCCCTACGGGTTCCGGGTAAAGGGAGATCCGGCAGACATGGAACGACTTCGATGTTTCTATGCGAGGCTCTTCGAGGACCTCGTGATCCCCGTCTTGGATTTATTGGAGGCCGTGAATAAGGGACGCCTCTTCGAATGTCTTATACAGATACCGAATTTCACCACCAAAGACGAAAGAAGATTTTTGCGCCGCATTTTGAAAACTGAGGGTCAGTCCTGATACCGTCTCTCGTTCTCGATTGGAACTAAATGCTACACTACAGGAACTCGCGCCTCTTAACTTGAATCGAATTCGTTTCCTAAAATTAATGCCTTGGAGTTCCGTTGCTTGCGTGAGAGGTTTCGAAAGCTTTGACTGATATCATAGTAATATTAATGACGCCGGCTTGGCTTAATTTTGGCATCGAGTGCAGGCTGGTATAGCGAAATAGTCAACGACAATATCTTAGCCAATATATCAGTAGAACCACGCGTAAAACTGCGTATAGTGTCACTTCTTCCTCATGTTTTAATTCTGCTTTAGTTAAGACGCAACCGAGAATTTATGGACGGCCTCCCATTTATAATCCCTTCCAGGGTAATCTACATGTGATAGCAAAAGTCAGAGATGTACGCTGGTAAGAGAGAAAGAAGCTTACGAATCTGATCCACGCCGAATTCAGGGACGTTAATAGCAGCAATGTAATCCTGCTGCTCAAGACACACAGCGCTCAGCGGACCGTATTTCTTCGATTGGCCGCCGTGTGTAGCTTTACGGGTAGTATTGACGCCCATTCCTGAATAGACTTGAACGGCGACTTGATCGCTGCTGATATCCATTCTGCGCACTTGAATCAGCGAGGATTCATGAGGAGGAGGATGGGGTGATGTACCGAATACCGGTGCTTTCGCTCCATAGTGAGACTTGAGTCTTCTTGGGGTCTTTCTCGTCGTAGAGGTAGCAGTTGTCGTAGCCGGTCAATCCTGTATGAGATTAGAGATGTATGATTGTGCGATATGTAATTGGGATATACCTGGACCTGAGAAGCCGGTAGTTCCTTCCCATCGAGCACCGATCTTTTGAGGAGTACGGAAGTCATATGCTGATCCAGCGACGTCGATGGTCTTCCCAGCTTCACGAGTTCGATCAAAAATGGCAGACATGAGGACTCAAGGGAGTACTTACTCGGAATAAGAACATCGTCCACCTCGAGGACCTTAGATCCGTGAACTTGAAGATAATGATCAAGAATCGTATCAGTCGTCTCGAACGCGTCCAAGTTCCTGTATGCAACAGATAAACAAGGAAAAGATTCCTTCTATATGCAGTTACATACCAATACGTGTGTTGCGTCAATAAGATGGGAGTAGGCTCCGAGGCTGTAGCACCGATTGACAATTCGTATATGCCGTCGTCTTTGACCGTGTGAGTTACGGTTGCTTTTACGGTTCCTGGGAATCCTTCGGCGGCTTCGTCGACGTGGGTGTAGGTTACGCTGGTTGGGGTCGTTTCGATGGGATTCCAGGTGTATCGATCCCAGCCTTTCAGTCCTCCGTGGAGAGCGTTAGCGCCTGCGATGGATGTTCGGTGATTTTATAGATTGAAAGGAAATGAGGGCGTTACCGTCGTGATCAGTGGTAGGGATTGAATAGACGCCAGGTTGTCCCTGTTCGGGGTTCTTGGAAATCGGGATGGTGAAGAGACCTGGATATGAGCATTAAGTGAAGACTCAGAATAAAATCCGACCAATGTCACTGACCCTTTTGTATGCGGTTTGCGTATCTTGATTGACATTGTCAAGCCTTGTAGGAGGAAAATGATATTCATGCTCACCGTCCAATGATCTAGGATCGCTTAATTATCTGATAAGATGCAATGCAGGGTGTACTCACTGAGTTTAGGTAACCGTGAACAGGATCCGAGAGAAGACGAGACTGGAGAATATGATGAGAAGGAAGTTGATGATGAACAAATGAAGATGCATACAGGATCGTCGTATCCCAGAACGACATCGACCGCTTTTCCATTTTTATCTTTGACCCACAACTCGCTCAGCGTCGCACCCAGGTTCACGATCTTGGCTTTGATGGACCCGTCAGGCTGTGACGATGATCACATCAATCTCTATCATTCTCAACCAGTATTCATCGATTGATCACGAACGGATGAGATGACAGTTTCGCTGAAAGGCTATACGAGGTTCAGATTAAGAATCCTCAGGTCCAACGACCAGATGTGTTCACTCACGTTGACTGAAGGCGTCGACATTGTTCGTCGTTGATTTTGCAAAGACACGAAGGAGAAGGAGAGAGCTGAGAGAAGAAATACGGGCAGTCAGCCCTCGAAAGTGGATGAGCCTTTAAATAATCTGGGCACATGGCCTGCTATGATCGACCGATGTTCCGCCCCAGGGGTGAAAAACACGAACCAGCTCGTTGGATTAGGGATTTCGAGATTTGGGCTGCTCGACAGAGTAAGAGGGGCTTTAAGAGGCCTAGTCTATATCCAAGCATGTTGGTAGGACTTTGGATTGGCTTGAAATGAGCTGGATGTCGTGGACGAGCATGATCGACGGTGGACGGAAGAGCGGACCGGTACTCTCCGTGCTTTTCTTTCGCGTGCCACGACGGCGACGACGGATTCGATCAGGGCACAAGTACTTTCATGACCGCGACACTTCTTGCCAGCGCATAGTGTGTGTAGCATATATTCCCATCTATGACTCTATTTCGTCGACAAAAGGCTCTTAGGTCTCAGCATGTTTCATCGTTGACTTGGCAGGGCATCTGGCTCATTGGACAGCAACAGCTTCCCATCCATCAACCTCATATCATCCCAATAAGAAGAGCCAACTCAAGGTCTAGCATACGCTTCAGCAGGCCGTAGATATCTCAAACGATCGACTCACTTTACTTGGTCGGTGGCATGTCCAGTTTTCTGGCGATAGTGTGCAAAATCGTCCTCTGGAAACAAAGGGTACCACGCTCGCTGTCTGTTGGCACTCTCGATGACACCTTCGTGCTCGCATCGTCTGATCCGGACAAGAAAAACAGATCTCCATTGTCGTGGTCGGCAGACAGGCCTTCCATCATCCACGACACCTCCCTTGTGTTCCACGCCACGACGTGATCAACACCGCGATCCGTATTCTCGTTTGTCTTCTGCCTTTTAATAACAAGGAGCTGCGTATCCGGCGACACGATTGACACGTCACCCTGGATATGGGACAAGTCTTTGACGTCGAGCAATGGGATCAAGCCAGCCATAATCTTCTGATTCTTCGAGCTCACGATCCACTCCTCATGTGCATCAACACTGTCCCATCCTCCAACAAGGTAGATGGTACTGGGCTGTTCGACATCGCTGAAGAAATACACTGGATAATTGGACCATTGGGCCTGGGCGGCGCCTCCGGATTTGAGCTGGGCGAGCAGTTGGGCGCCTGGTTCGGAGCCTCCCTTGATTTCGAGGGTAGCAAGTTCGATAACAGGCATGAATTGGGATGTCGTGGGGTCGAGATAGTGGATGGTGTGCTAGCAGATGTTGCCTCGTTGCGACGGTGCTTACGCATGTTCGGCGTCACTCTCCTCTACCATAGATCCGAACTGATTTTACGTTCTCTACATCATCGAAATACCGAAGTCGCCTCCAATATAATCAGAATATTGCGTACGAAGTCGATGATGCACGTTTCAGTGGGGCCACAGTGATGAGAACAGTAAGAAGGATGGGAAAGCCCGGGAGTGGGACGATCGGCACATTATCGCGTTCAAACCCAAATATGGGACGAACCTGTGATGTGATCACATTCAGAATCGAACGGTCTTAATCAACCTTAACCTTAGCTCTCGTCGCCCTTTCCCCACTGTCTTCTCTACCACACTAATGCGCAACTCACGACGCACCGCGAGCATCTCTGGCGTCGTGGTTGCCTTGCTAATCGCCTCTGGATCTGCTCAATCAGCTGACAAACCGCCACATCAATCCTGCAGTTTTTCATTAGCAGCGCCTGATGGGTCGACTAGACACTACGATCTATGTCCTCTGGTCGACTTAGAAGGCGACAAGACTTTGATTCAGGAATATCATGCAGAAGCTGAGGATGGTCATGGTGATATGTACACTACGGTGGAATGGCGATTTGATCTGAAGGGAAAGAGACCTTACAAGAAAAACGTTTCGGGAGAGGTGTGCACCATTCATTGCCCTCGTTGATTCATTGTCATATGCTCATCTATATGCCCAGTGTCCTCGTCACACCGCCCTTTGTTTTCACGATTCCACTTATTATCTTGCGGATGACTATACATCGCCCATATTCCAGTCGGGTCGCGTGTTCCCTCTCCTCAGCGCTGCAGACAGACCTGTACCTCCGTCCTCAAACGACGAGCCCATCGTTGATTTCAGTCGAAGCACAAGGCTTGTATCTCCCGAGTCAGGCTCCCGTAAGCATTTTGCCAGTAGGATGCCAGCGCCTAAATCTCACCCCTAATGTTTCTATTCCCACAGCACATCTTCTAACCCGTCTGCAAGGAGGGTATCATATGGACTATCCCACCACTACAGAGATTGAATTCCTCTGTGATCCCACTGCCGAAGAGTCGGCACTTTCTTTCCTTTATCCGGAGCCTTTGTTGGTGGATGGTGAAGATGGACAGCATTGGATCTCGAATTTCCAGTGGAGGTCGAAATATGCGTGTGCTACGCATATTGAACGACCGGAGTCGATTGACTCGGTTTCTTTCGTAGTTATGGAGGCTGAGGCTGATGAAGGAGATAATGATCTCGTGGCTTCTCCACCTCCACCTTTGCAGCACAAACGATTTGTCTGGGTGTTCGGGCCCTTGGTCGCGTATGTGATACCCTGTCTCTCAAAAGTAAAGCCATCTCACGAACATTCCTAGTATCACTGTCCTCGGACTGCTTTACGTGGCACGCAAACCCTCCTTCCGCACCCCCTCATACACCCTGCCATCCTTCACCAATCCAAACCGCCTCCGATTCCGCCCCGCCCCGAACTCACTTCTACGCTGGACGCTAGAAGCTGATCCTGCATCCTCTCAGCGAAAAACGCAAGCGCGACCTTTCTGGGGTGAAATCGAACTGGACGGTGAAGGGGCTTATGAGGAAGTTGGATTGATTCCTAGTCCAACGCCTTATAGCTCGAGATTCCATGGTCATTCGGCTGGATATGGAGCTACTGCTAATGCTGCTTCTCCGCGCACTTGATCATGCGCGAGATCCTGGACAATCAAATTGAATGTCTTTGATGAAGGACTTCTTTCGTGTTCTTTGTTCTTGTTGTATTGATGTTGATGTATTGAGAAAAGCAAAGTATATGTACTGGATTGGATAGTTGTTGTAACTGTATTTAAAATGTTGTAGCTGTTGTAGAACAATATTCGTGACTTCGTTTTCGCTGATGAATTTGATGACGAGTTTCCATGTGGCTCTCGGGGGTGTTTCACTGGCAATCCCCGCTTCTTTGCTTCGAACTGCGACGAAGAGCAGTATTGGGCGAGTGTATCATATGTGTACGCTATGTACCAAATGCATATGTTTGTCGCCTCAGCTCAGTTCGAATTTCTTTCATAACGAGAAATCAAAATTTGACATTTTCCCCGACTCGGGCGTTGTCTTGCGAAAAGTGGGTGCCCTTCCTCAAGCGATGACTGTCGGGGAGGAAGAAACTGAGTGTGGCTGAGTTCAAGACATTACCTTCGTGGTGACATCAAGAAATATTTGTATTCGTGGGAACGTTTAATTCGTATTCGTGAGAACTTGTTGCTATCCCGTCCCGGGCCTATAACTTACTGCGATCAGATTGAAGCTTCCATGCCCCTTACACGTTCATTCGCTCGCATGGAAATCTAACGGAATACAGCTCGAGGCAATATAGCGTCTTGCTTGCTCCATGCCTCTACCTAACACTGATACCGTCCCAACTTCGCTTTGGGAGCGAATCAAGAAACATCTGAATTTCTTCCGGATACATCTCTTGCTGTTCACGGTCATCCCTCTGATTACTTCTGGCGTCTTCTTCGCGTGCAATGGGGAGTTTCCTATCGCGTACATCGACTGCTTGTTTTTGTGTTACTCGGCGATGACGGTGACGGGTTTGAGTACCCTGAATCTGAGCAGTCTCACCGGCTTCCAACAAGCTATCTTGTTCGTGTTGATGTTGGCGGGCGATCAGGTGAGTGCAGATGTCTTCGTGGTGGCACATATCCTAATCTTCAATCACAGACCATGGTATCCCTAATCATGGTCCTTGTAAGAAAGTAAGAAACCACATGAGCCAATAATCCTACGCAGCAATGCTTATTTATGACAGGCAATATTTCCATGATAAATGTCTGGAAGTCGTTCGAAGCCACCCGCCCAGACCTGCCGCACAGCTGTTCCGGACTATAACTAAAGACATTGGCAAATTCATCTCATCTCCCATCACCTCCTTCCCTATATCAGGAAAGAAATCCACACTTGATGAACGGAGCCCTGCACCGCCCCTTGGAATTATCTCAGAGAAGCCCACACAGAACGAGAAGGGTGATCTCATTCTCTCATTAGAAGAAGGAGAGTCAGGTCCCAGCTCTGAACATCAACATGCGGCTCCATTCGAGACTGAAGGTCCCGGTCAGCTTGAAGCTCCTCGCAGTATGTTGAGATACAAAACCTTCTCTGGTTCACCCCTTCGCTCAACATTGGTCTTTAGATTCATATGATCCTTCCGGTACCCATAGTATTACGTCTTCTCCACAAAACATGGTGACTGATATACCGAATTCACCTGAGCCGGTTGGAACTTCTTTGAACGAGCAAGGAATCTCTCGGCGGCGGACAAATGGTATGTATAAAGGTTTTATTAATAATCATTTATGGATCCCAGCCACATAGTGCAAATCGAAACGGGGGGTGATGCCAACCGCAGCGGATTAGACACAAGGAATATTTCTGGGCCCCAAGGCTTCGGCTTCCCTGATCTCAGCTATATCCTGCGGAAACTTCTCCAACGAATTGCTCCAAGAGTCTATCGAAAAGTCCACCGGTCGCTCACCCTTCCGCAAACGAGGACTCAGCTGTCGGTATATCGAAGTCGCATGGAAGTGCAGGATTCAGGCTACGCTTCTATGAACCGCGAACCAGTCAAATGGCTTAATTTCGATAAGCTAGTCGTAGACCGCAATTCCCATTTCAGGACCGACACTTTGAGTTCGGAACAGCTCGAGATGCTTGGAGGAACCGAATATAGAGCACTGCGATATTTATCGTGGATCGTGGGCTTAGTAAGTTGCACCCTTTCAACTACATCAAACAGGTCTAAGTATGGAATACCTTGCAGTATTTCGTTGGGATCCAGCTCTTTGGTTTTATTGCCATGGCTGGCTGGCTAGTGAACTCTGGAACCTATGATTCTGTCTTCCAAAATCAGTTCAGACTGGTACCAAAGGCGTGGTATGGACTTATCCCCACCCTTTTCTCAGGAATTGCCTACATTCATAAGGTTTGCTCTGTTTCAGAGCGTCGGCGCTTATAGCGGGGGTGGATTATCCTTAGTTGACGAGTAAGTCCCAGACCTCGTGTATGTCGCTCGATCTCACGACGTCGCCTCCCAGGGGAATGGTACCCTTCCAACGGGTTCGTCTACCATTTTTCAATCTTCGCATTGAGTGCTCTCTCAGACGTCTTTAACAAGGCGTATTTGATGATATGTCTGTACCTAAACAATTCAGAATGGGCTTCAACTGACCCGGCATAGTTGTTTTGATATTCGTGATCCTTGCGGGGAATCATGGCCTCGTGAGTCATAGACTGCTCATAATTCTGTTCAAGGTGTCTGATGACACCTTGCATAGCCGCTCTTGTAAGTTCCGCGCTGCACTCATTTCCAACATCATGGTTCAAATTCTCTCCGATCGCGACTAGCTTGCGTTTGTCGATGTAAGCTTCCGGAGTCACCGAACTTTTATTCCGGCTCATGCCATTCCAGATGGATTTGTACCAAGTTCGTCGATGATCGATCGCCTGCCGACGAAGCGTTGCATTTTCTTTTGGATCATCCGCGGAGGTATGACCGACCATTGCGTAGATACTGATGATACTGACAATGCGTCGTTAGATGTTATATCTTTCTGTAAATAATCCATTCGTTTCGGAGTCTCCCGATTCTGAATATGTCAAGGTTCCCATCCGAAGTGACTTGGTTTCTGGCCTTCATTCTGCTCCTTCTGAGGTGAGTCCGGCGGTACTCGAATCTTAGATATTGCTTATCATTTTCCCAGTTCAATAGAACTATTCGCTTTCTGTGTCTTAGGTATATCATCTGTCACCGATATGCGTGTGAAGCTCAATGCTCTCTAGATACCGGTCTTGCCGTTACCCAGTCCCTACCCCTCGGTCAGAGAGTCGTCGACGGCCTCTTCCAGTCCTTGGCTGTGCGTGCCTCTGGGTTCTCCATCGTCAACCTCTCTGCATTGGCGCCTTCGGTCCAGTTCGTTTATCCCTCACTGGTCTATGTTTGCCCATGACTTACGAGGTAACAGATTCCTCTACGTCGTTATGATGTATATCGCCGTTTTCCCCGTACGTGGGCCCGTACGTGGGCTCTTAACTGATACTCAACAGCACTGATGTCTTGAGGTTAGGTGGCTATGAGCATCAGATCTACGAATGTGTAAGCCTTTTCTGGGAGAACCGCCTATGTACTAAGATACCGCAGATATGAGGAGAAGTCTCTCGGAATCTTCGTACCCGAACCTGAAGACGAAGAAGATGTCGAGCCTGACATCCGCCGAATTGAAAGTCGTCGGGAAAGAATTTTCAAATATCTGGGCTGGCATGTCCGTCATCAGCTTTCTTTTGGTACGTGAGATCTGGCTGGCCTTTCTACTGTAACATAATGCGTGAAACCTTATATATTCCTAGATTTGTGGTGGCTTGTCGTTGGAATTTGGCTCGTGGCCATTATAGAGAGGGACAAGATTATGGATGAAGATAACTTCAGCTGGTTCAACATCTTCCGGATTAGTATGTTACATTTTTCTCCGATTGTTCTTGCTGAGACTTACGGGCTTCCAGTATTCGAGCTCGTGTCTGCTTACGGGACGATCGGATTGACTCTAGGAATCCCAACGGTACGATTCACTACTTTTCAATCGCTTTGTTCTGCGACTAAGCCTGAACTAGGAGAACTACTCTTTTTCCGGCGCATGCAGGACACTGTCGAAGCTCGTTATCATCGCAGTCATGCTTCGTGGCCGACATCGAGGTCTACCGGTGGCTGTGGATCGAGCGAGTATGTGATCTCAAATCTCTCAGATGCATCCACTCATTGTGTCCCCTTATATCAGTCGAGCTTCCGGAAGAATTTAAACGACAAGCTAATGAACCTGGCAAAGGGGTCCTAATGGAAAAGCCCTCGCGACAACCTAATCCTTAGATCGATATTGTGTTTGCTCAATACTTATCGGTCTTTATTCCTAGACGCCTACCCGGCCCAGTACCTCTCTATTCATTATACTTTCGACATTTTAGTCTCTTGTTTTGTGTTAGCTTTCATTCGGTCTTGAGTTCGTAGTGTTGGTCCCTTGCTGTAATACATCTTGCTTTCCGGTATACTTGACCTTCTTGACGCCCATTACCTTCTCATCTCTACTCTGAATATACCCAATATCTCGGTGGCACATCATGTCGGAGGACACCTCGACCTTGCATGCTATCCTCGACGAAGAAGCGAATCTGATCACGGAGGCGTCGCTTGCGATCCCGCACTCTTTTTCGGAGTGCACCTACTCTCGTGGATACATTCGCCAGCCGGTATACCTCTGCAAAACCTGCAATGCCACGCGTGGAATCTGTGCTTCGTGTTCAGTCTCATGTCATACAGACCACGAGCAGCTGGAATTATTCCCCAAACGCCATTTTCGATGTGATTGTCCGACGCGAGGACTCGACCATCCTTGCACGCTCGTCAAAGGAGACAAACACGACGTGAATACGGAGAATTCATACAACCAGAACTTCGAGAATGGGCAGTTCTGCAGATGTGGACGACACTATGATCCTAACTCGGAAAGGGAGACCATGGTCCAATGTCTTTCGTGCGAGGTGTGTCTCATCTTCACTGGAGCAGGAAGACATTCTGAATATAATGACTTTCAAGGATTGGTTTCATGAATCATGTCTACGGATGCGCGAAAGACCTTCATCACGACCCGGAACTCCAGAACTAGAACCACAAGCAGCTATAAATGGTCACGACGACGTGGAAGACGACGACGAATCCATCAGTGACCCTACTCTGCCACCTGCACGCATCCTAAGCAGTGAATACGACGCTCTCATCTGTCGCTCATGCGTAATGTCTGCGCCAATCTTGTCTCGGTGGGCTGGAACACCTGGCGTCCTCATGCTGGTTCGACAACAACGCAAGGCCGGAGAAACGACTGATCCTGAAGTTCCTGAATGGAGGGTTATCGGAAAAACTGGTGATGAATATGAAGAGTTGGTGGATGTGGCTTTGGAGTCAGCAGGAGAGAAGAGAAAAAGAGAACCAGTGGACCCTGATGGAACTGTCGAACAAGAGCAGAAGAGGGTGAAGCTCAATGGTTCTTCAGCATCTTCATCTCTTCCCCGCCCCGAAAATTGTCTCGCCCCGCGACCAAACCCTATTGTCCAACAAATCTTAGCTGCACTTCCTCCAGCTGCACGTTCCATGAAACCCCTCGACTTGGGAGCAGAGAGTCTCGGCGAAGGTGACATCTTCCTGACTGAGGGATTTCGAGATCGATGGTGTCGGTGCCATTCGGTATGCTCATCTTCTCCTGCGTTGCGACTTGAAATGACGCTTGGCCAGTGTCTAGAAGAACTCTCAAAGCTGCCTTTTCTTTTGGAAGAAGAAGAGACATATGAAGCGCCTGAAGATCCTGATTCAGGTCTGTTTGATCATCTGATACGCCCCCGACGATCTACTGAACGGCTTGACCAGGCCTTTCGCTAGAAGAATTGGGGATGCGGGCATTACAAACTATGCCGAGAGACAGGGCCATTGATGGAATCCGGGCGTTCAACGATTTGAGGTCAGTCGGGTACCAAATCCCTGAGATTACGTCTGACCCAACTTTGCCTGCTCTTAGGGATGACTTAATCGTGTATCTACGCGATTTTGCCCAGCATGGTGAGACAGTGAAGGAGAGTGATATACGAGGGTTTTTCGAACGGAAGCTGGAGGAAAACGCGGCCGCCTCATCCCGCACAGTCTGAAGGCCGACCGTCTCGCCATTTGGACTACGGGTACCAGTTTGGCGAGATATCGCGGTTGAGTACGTGTGAAAACTGTATTATGCATGGCGACAGTATTCGCAGAATCTACACTAGCTTATTATAGGTTTATCATTCGAAGTAAACGAGAAAGTCCACCCTGGCTTCATCATCTTTTTGGATCATGAACACACCACATACCCTGTCGGCCCAACTCTTCATCCTTCAGTATATCGGCTGCTGTGCGTACGCCAACGGTTCCAAATGGAATCACTTTGTACATCTGCATGTGAAGTGTCAGTTCCAGTCATCCGCACTTGAGAACTCGACCACGAACCTTTTCATTTGCCTTTTTCAATTGCTCGTTGGCCTTCCCGATATTCTCGGATATTTGATATCTCTCATTCAACTGGTCTCCACCGCCATAACCATAGATGGTTCGAACTGCCCATGCTTTCCATGGGCCCGGCGTCCACGCTGCGAGCTTCAGGAAAGGGAAGGCCGCGTAGAAAGACGCATATGCCGCAGAACGTCCAGCTATGACGAGCGTTCGGACGACCAATTCTGGACCGATGCCGATGAGAGAAGCACCCTGAGGTTGAGCGGTGCTGAGAGTTAGACTACCGACTCGGAAGACGGGGCTTTCTGCGATAGCCTGACGAGGGTTTTCGGTGGTTATTCTGAACCTGAAGTATCCGTCGCCGCTGGAAACTGGGACGTGCAGGCGGAGTGTTTGTTGAAGGGGTTGATTGGGATTCGAGGAGGGTGAAAAGAGTCGATCGACGTCTGATTTGAGACGGGATTGTTGGGATGATGAGAGGTCGGAGAAAGATTGCTGTTCAACTGGGGTGACTTCGATGCCGGGTATCTTGGAGCCTCCAAGAAGACCTCCAATAGTCCAGCCTCTGCAATCAACATCAGATGAAGGCTCGAGGTATATAACCAGAAAGCAATATGCTCACAAAAGGCCTGTTCGGTATCCTCGTTTCTGGAGGAAGACTCTGCGCTTTGGAGGAAGTGGTTTCGCGCCAAACACTGAGATGATGACTTCGGTCTTGACTCCTTGGTATACCACAAATGGCCTAGAGTGCCTGAGAACGCTGAACTCCTTAGCATAACTGACTTCTCCATCCCTGCAGCGCTTCAATGACTCGTTCAGTAGATATTCCTGAACCATACGCACGTCAGATAATTATAAGTATCTCCCAATCTTGTGCTCAATCCATGAAATACTCCAGCGAACGACGTGCCCATGGAGAAATAAGAGGCGACGAGAATAAAGACCGCAACAAAGGGACTGGCGAGAATGAGCAGTAGGATGGGTAACATTTCGTTGATCTGGATATGATGTTGGCACACCTTGAGAATATTTCAGTGTCGTGTAGCCGTTCACTGTCGACGATGAGCGCAAGAACGCGTCCAGTTTTCTCGAGCTTTCACTGCGCTCATGCCCTGACGTCATTGACATGCAATCGGACTTCGGAAGAAAGTCTTCCCGAACATCCTCAACAGGCTCAACGTTGCCTCAAGTCCTCAGCACTCATCCAACGTGCTCAGCCAGCTCTTCAAGTGAGCAAATATGATTATGTCTAACTTACACCGGCTCTCAGGATTTCTTCGTCCGTCAAATGCCCTGACAGCTGACAGAACCGAACTCGCCACGTCACCGCCAGAGGTTGAAGCAAGGGTTGAAGTTGAGGAAACGTTGGGCATTCAGCAAGCCTATAATCATTGCTTATAACCGGTACTTTTGGGATTTATTTGCTATGCCTGCAAAATCAGTCTAGTCTCCGGAAACCCTGTCTCCTCGCCTGCTCTGGTAGACCCATTCGACATATATCCGAACACTCTATAAAGCTGTGCTATTCTGTGCTGCCTATAATGTTTCACTTCCATCCTGTTAAGGTTAGCTATCTTTCAGGAACTTTAGGTCAGCGGTTCTCAGATCGAACTATACGGTCCCGACAATCTCCGGCGGTCAAGGCTGTGTTGAACTTCTGTACACGCGCTACATTCCGTTTTTGAGCACCTGGTCCAGCGCTTCTAGATCTCTATTTGAAGGTCTCGCTTTTGATTCTGATGCCTGCCTCCAATAACAGCTGCACACTGCCCGAATAATCAGCCTTAAGATCCAAACAACCCACCTTCTCTACCATTCTCCAAAGTGCGACCACCATAGTGAAACTACACTCTTGTCATGCTCCTACATTCCGTGGCATTACTACTGTGCACATTCGGCTTACACGTCAGAGCTTCTTCCTCCCCCGATTCCTTTGGGCTCATCTATCCGGGAGCTCCGGCAGTTGTAGGTATGCAAACATCAGCTCTTTGACCCGATCCGTTTAGAAATATTAAACAATTCAGGGGAAAATATTACTATTGGGATAGAGCCGCCTTCCGGATTGCAAGGCTGGCCATTCAATATTTCCATCGTTGCCCTTCTTCCGAATGGCACAACCACACCTATATTTTCCGCCTCGTCGTTTGACAAACTGCCAGACTTCGCATCGGCAATTGCTACGCCGCCACCGTCTGCAGTCAGTCTTATTACTGGAATATTAAATCTCTCGCTCGTTGGAATGTATGTCATCCAAGCTCTGACTGCGTCTACTCCATGTAATCTCCATGTGTAGATATCAGATCGACTGGAGTCTAACGTACTACTTCTCATCTGATCCATCGCAAGCCAATGGCACATATCTCGGTCCAGGGCCCTTCTCGAGCCAAACATGGGTTTTGCAGCGGAATCTTACTGCAGTGAATGGGACCGGATCAGGGTCTTCGGGGATTCCTCCCCAATTGACTGTCACTACGGAGCTTCCGAGCTTGCCCACAGCGAACTTGCCAAAGTACCCCGGCATCCCCTCAGCAGCTTCTCAGATATTCAGCTCCGTGGTACTACGGTTCATCGTTGTGTGTGGTTTGCTATGGACTATTATTGAGGCTATGGATATTGTATTAGTATGATGCTATCTCAGATGACTCTGGACCAGCAGATCCCGTCTCCTTCATCACTTTGTACAGACTTGTAAGCTTTGACTTATTTCAGTTCTTGTTGAGCAATTGAGCTCTAATATCGGGTTTTTGGGTGAAACCTGAGATATCTAAAAGACCATTCCTTCCACCTGCTGACTGGAATCTATGTAACACGAGCCTAAAAGTGCACAAGCAGTTCGACGGTGTCACCGTGAGGAGGAGCGGAGTCTGAATCCCCGTGGAAGCATATTGCGAGTTTGTGCTTGTGTTGCGCTGTTTGGAGTTGAGGGTCCCCTTTACCACAGCGCACTGTCCATCGTAGTACGTTTTTGGGCCCCTACAGCTTTCTTTCTGACATTCTGCTCTTGGTTTGCATCTATTTTCAGACCTCTTGCTGATTCACTAGAAGTTTCGGCCGTGGCAAGTCAATTCAAACACCGCTCTCGCAGGCATATCCATCCGTCGGTTTCCGGAACACTCTCTTTCTCTACCCCCCTCCTTCTGTACTCGACGACCGGGGTCGTCGAGCTAAGCCGTTGTCCCCCGGGACATAACCAGCCTCGGTCCAAGGACCTCGCGCCATTTAATATTCTGAGTCTACCCTCAAATCCTCCCTTTTGGGCAGCGTATCTGAGGGGGGTGAAGGGTAACCGAAAGCTGGCGTGCGCACAGAATTAGCCCGCCCCACGGCTCACCGTAATAAGGCGTTAAACCTCGGGCACCTCTGCGCTGAAGTTCGCTTCCGTAGAGGTCCTAGTGGTCCAGTGGTATTGGCGCGGTCAGACAGGCTGTCTTCTTTCAGCTGGGAAACCGGTTGCGAGATGCTTTCTGTCTGGCTAGGGGACACCTCTTCCCAATTGTCTCTCTCATTCATGATTTTGAGGGCGGTGGTTGGGTGGTACCTACTTGTTCCGCGTTTCCATCAAGCATTCTTCAAGGTCTCATTCGGCGCGATTGGTTGTATCGCACTCCTATTGTACGGTTCACCTTCCCCGCTTGAATGGCGCGCTGCTCACATCATTCAGATCAGCCAGATTCGTGACTTTCCGCAATGACTCTCAGACTTTTCGCTTATGCACAAATGTAAGTATCTCTAAACTATTCGACAATCATATAGATCCTCAACGCCGCAGCCTTCAGGTTCTTCAGAGTAATGGTGTAAGCTTGGATTGTACCTGTAGCTCTTCAGACTGTGATGCTCCTGCGCTCGTAGAGATACTGAGATAGAATTAGTGGACGTGGATTCAGAACGCAGCAGGAAAAGACATACACTGATTGGAATGGAAAGGGAAATGGAATTAGATAGAATTAAATCGATGCATCACGGTTTCACGCACTCGTAGTCCCCACGATATTTCTTGATCAAATCCTTCACGATCAACGCATCCTCTTCAGCAAGAGACCTTGCGATCTCTTCGGGGGTCCTGGTGTCGCGTTCGAAACCAGAGCTGCCTTCAGCCTTCTTGAACATCAAGCGCCACGGCACATCGAATTCTTCGCTTCATGACCAAATGATAAAAAGCAGTAAAATTAGGGGTAAGATAACTTACACAGGGTCGGTATCCCACTTTAGCATCAAAGGATTGAAGGGAATACCCACTGCGTTGCAGAATTGCGATAAAACCTTGTGCGGGTCTTCGAGGAGATCTGACGCATCGATGAGAGGCACGGGTTGCGGTTGTTGGATGAACTGCTCCTTGCCGCCTTCGTTGTCCCAAGGCGCAGTATTGAATTCGGATTCAGGATCGGTGAGGAAGTTATAGAGGATGCGCTGTTCGAGATAACATATATAGGCAGCTACTTCGCTGGAGAATCCCGGCCTCGCACCGGGTCGAGTGGCAGCCACATCAGATAAGCCTCTTACGACAGATGGAATGGCTCTCTGATAACCAGATAAGTGAAAACATTCAATGACAAGATAGAAGACTGCAACTGCAATTCACCGTCGGATCCCGGATCAAGAATGCGTGAGTGAATTTCCTGAGGACGGATACCGGGAAGATGGTGGGATTGATAGGCGTCGCGTCGATCGGAGAAGGAGGTTGATACGTATGTGCGTCATCAGGCCCGCGGAAGGTTTTGGTGTCAGTCCTCAGAGCAGCAAGAGCCTCCCCACGGAAGGCAGACTGAGCCATGTCCTTGACGAATACGGTCCTCTCGTCAGCGGCATCAGCTTGCAACTTGCCGTCCGAGTCGAATGTCGGCAAGGCATTATCGGATAGGATGGAAGCGATGTCCATGCGTGTCACGTTGTACCATGGGGATTTGTCTGAGTTTTCGAAGGCACGGTCGCCATGGATAGTATCGACGCCTGACAAAGCGCTGACTCGAAGGAATGGCTCATGAGCCACCTTGGTGCCAGGATGTGCAATGAAAGCTCTGACAAAGGCGGTAGAGCATGATCTATGGTCTGCGAGACTCGTCAATATCAGATCAGAGCAAAAGACCGTCACTTACGAGACCACAGAATGACTGGCTTTGGTGGCGCAGGGGCAGACGGGGCGATTGCGACAGGCATGATAAGGATGGAGTCAAGGATAGCAACTATACAACAGCTCGAGGTAGTCGTACATAGTTATACCATGCATTCAACAACGTCCCGGAGGGAGATAGGAAGGAGCGCCAGAAGCTCGAGCGATGGTGTGGAGTCTTTACTAGAGAGCACGAGGTGCATACCTCACGACAATGATAGAGTTTGGTGTCGTAAATATAGAAGGGCCCTAGAGTGGGGCAATGTCATTGAAAGCAAGAAGCCGTTGCTCGAGGATTTGCACATCAGGCACAGACCAATGCGGTGCTGCTTTATCGTGTCATGTCGGCGTGAGCCCGCTGGGCGATTTCTCACAGTTCTCGAGCCGGGGGCGAATGTGACAAGACCGAATTGAGGCAGAAAAAATAGGAGACAGGAGGTGAAGTTGGACGAAAACGTAGGTATAAAAGTGGCGGAGGCATATAACTGTTGAAGCCTGTAGAATCCCTCGTTCGAAAGGCCGCAAACATGGGGTTCTTGGTCATGATCCGTTAGCAGCGGGCCCATTGAAACAGTGGTGCTTTATCGGTATGGTATTGAGAGAAGTTCTGACGCTCAGAGTTGTTCAGGACGAGCGGAACGTGGATCACCCAACAGAAAGCGGTTTCTTCAGTAAGACCTCGAAATTCTTGCAACATCCGCAGTCCTTCAGGCGAGTGACCAGCTGCACAGATGGCGGTAGACAAACACGGCATTGCTTTTTTAGAGCATAAAGCATCCAGGTGCCTAGTAACATTGAGAAGTAACATTGCCACCTAGGATCGGCACGGCGGTCACCGTGTACGTCATGTCAAGATCTTATCTGTCATGCAGGTGCAATCGGCGCAGACAAGATTGAAAGCGGAGACATTTGGATCGCCGATTATCTTCGTGTGAGTGAGGGCACTTAATGCGGTCCAGTTGTGTGCCAGATTGCCATTGCCAGCGCGCCAGTGCCAACGTGCCATTGCTCCAGAGTCCAAGGTGTTTTGGGGACTGACACGTCGGTGAATTCGGACCGACGACAAGGGTTCAAATGATAGACTTTTACAGTTGAAGCCAGGGGCAGAATCCTGACCAACATGAAGTTCTTGCGGCACGATCTTGACTGAGCGTGACGGCACGCTGATTTGTTGTTGTTGTTGTCATCGTTGCTGTTGTTGACAAATGTTGACAGTTGCTTGACCGGAGATAACGGTGGAAAGGGCGCTTTGTAACACGAGATCGCTGAGGACCCCTGATTATCCCACCGGAACCCACATCCGGTTCAGGAACCCACTATCCGCAGGTTTTTCCTAGCTCAAATCGCGACCCATATCCGCAGAACGGATGTGGGTTCAAAATCTTGGTGAAAATATCCGCAAAACGGACGTGACATCGAAAAATTCGGGAAAGATCGAGAAATATTCACACAAGGTCTCTATCGCATCCTGAGGCACTAGCCACACTTATTTCGGGTCCTCAACCACGTATCACTCCTTCGAAGTCGTCTAAATCCACATCTACCCTCATTTCACCCAATTGCCCACCCTTCCCTCGGTTCTTTCGCCGCTCATCTCCTCGGCCGCAATCTAAAATGCCGTTTCGCTGCACTCTAACGTATTGAAGCGTGAAATGGCTAGACCATTGATTGAGTGCGACATATTCAGAGGGAATAGGAGTGGTGTTAGCGTCCAAGAGTAAGGACTCCAGGTATCGAAAGGCTGAAAGCGGCGAAATGTAAGCAAAACTCACCGAGCCCGGGACATTGAGTGCAGAAAATCGCCTGATATGGGAGAAGCAATGTTCAACCCTCCTTGCATCGATATATAGTAACTAATGGGTCTACGGAGGTATATCTGAGTGTATTGAATATATATATTATTTTCAAAGTGTGTCGGCGCACGGAATATCCGCACAACGGATCTGAAATCCTGGCTCGCCCGGACCACTATCCGCACATCGCCTGTAACATCAAGGCCAAAATTCCACTGATATCCGTATTTCTCCTGTGACATTTTCGCCCAAATCCTCGCGATTTTATCCGCACGCGGATGTGGGTTCAGGTGGGATAAACAGGGGTCCTGATCGCTGATTGGTAGACCGGTGTTCATGTTCATGCCACATGGCCGCAAGCGAATCCGTCATCGTCCCGGCACGGCATCGATCTTGTGCTCGTCTGCCATTCCGTCGCAGCGCCTGCGTATACATGTGGGTCAGCACTTTGTTCTTCTCCTCGACAGGCTTGCGCCGGTATTGCGCCAGTTCCCTACCTATTTCGTATGAGGAACCCACTCCATCCTAAGCCAGCGCCTCCAGCATTTGGACAGGATTCAGTTGTCCCAGAAAGATCTGCACCGTGTGTAACATTTATAATTTTCTGGTAAGTTGGTGTAGGCTGATGGAGTTTATGTGCTAGATGGCTGTCGAGGCTTTTATTCCATTGGCTGAGTCCAATCATGAGTGTTGGATTTTCCAGGCCACTCGAAACAGAAGGTACCACAAAGTCATCTTTCGTACCTTACCCCCTAATATCAAATGCAGATTTGTGGCAGCTGGATCCTATTCGTCGTGCACATGGCGTGGCTGACAATCTCAGCACTGACTTCTTCAATCAAGTTCCAAAAGACGGCATCGCAGTCGTTGGCGACACCCCCGATGTACAGAGATCGACATCTGGCCAGACCATAGTGGAGGAGAAAATAGACTTGGGGGCTGCAGAAAATGTCACTTCAGGTGACTTGAACCATGGGGAGAAAGAGCCACGCGTTCCCACAGATTCTCAGACGAAGAAAAAAACGAAGAAGCCGAAGAAGCCATCACTCTTGCGCGCCATTCATCGAGTCTTCTTCTACCGAATTTGGTCGGCCGGTGCCATGAAATTTATTGCAGACACTTTGAACACAACTTCACCACTTGTAAATAAAGCGTTACTCAACTGGCTCTCCGATGCATATGCGTACCACAAGCTTGGTGCAGTGGCAGCCGCAGAAGCAGGAGTGTTGAAACCTAAAGGGATCGGATACGGGTTTGGTTTGGCCGTCGCTTTGTTCTGTATGCAAGGTCAGTGTTTTACTCTCTATATCTGGATTGGTCATTGAGGCTTGTTCGCAGAATTGTCATCTCTGTTCATGAACCATTACACTCAGATAAGCATGACCAATGGTCTGACCATACGAGCCGGTCCGTATTTTGCTAAGATCCATCTGTATGCCTTGTGACGTTTTTCTTTAGGTGTTATTTCTACTATCTTCCGAAAATCACTGCGCTTATCGGGCCGCGCTCGACTGACGCATAGCATCGGTCAGATCACAACCATGATCTCCACCGATGCCACTCGACTTGATTTTGCAAGCGCATTCGTGCATCAGTAGGTCTTTTTTTCATCTACTCGACTTGTATCTTACGGTTTCCCAAGGCTATGGGTTTCTCCCATTCAGATCATGATAGGAATCGGCCTCTTGATCAATAATGTAGGCTCAGTGTTTGTCAGACGGTGCCTTTTCCTAACCGATTCCTAGCTCGGCGTTTCTGCTCTGGTCGGCCTCGGAGTGCTCGTCTTCGGCTTCCCCGTGCAAGCCATGCTTGTCCGTCTCATGTTCGCGCAGAGAAAGAAAGGCGTCAAACTTACAGATCGTCGAGTTCGGCTCTCGACAGAGGTCCTGCAAGGGATTCGGTTATTGAAGTACTACGCTTGGGAGGCGTTTTACGCCGACAAAATTGCTGGAGTACGGAAAAGCGAGATCAACACGATCAAAATCACTGCGTAATGATCCCTAAAGAATTTCGTGGATGCTAAGCTCATATTTTTCCCCAGGTTTGCTCGGGCACTAATGATCTCATTTGTCACCTTCATACCTATCATGGCCTCGATCCTATCGTTTGTTCGTCCTTTCACTCTTCCATTATGAGATTTTTCTCAGATTTTTCTCCTGTAGATCACATACGCACTCACAGGACACAAACTGACGACCGGCGTTATTTTCAGCTCACTTCAATTGTTCAACGTATGCTTCTGCGCTTGTTGCTATGTTCGCCTCTGACGCGACCATAGATCATTCGAATGCCGCTTGCTTTCATTCCGCTTGTCTTCTCCACGTGTTCCGACGCAGTGGTAGCTTTAGGCCGCATATCGAAGTTTTTGCTTGCCGAAGAGATCGACGAACCTTATACAATCGACAGGGAAAGTGACTGGGCTGTGGAAGCTTATGGTGACTTTACATGGGAAACCGCCGATAAAGGAGACGCTCCGGATAAGAAAGCTAAGAAGAGTCCAGGAGGATCTGATGGAGCGAAGAAAGGCAAGAAAGAGAAGAAAGAGAAGAAAGCCAAGAAAGGGGCGAAAGACTCAATCTTGCCGACAGTGACGTCACAAGGCTTAGCTTCGGAAGGTACCCCGAAAGGCAAAGAGAAGGGAGACGAGCCATTTGCGCTTAAGGATCTTAGCTTCCGTGTGCCTAAGGGTGCATTTGTGGCCCTCGTCGGCCGGGTCGGATCAGGGAAGAGCTCAGTGCTCCAAAGTTTGATTGGCGAGATGAGGAAATCTAAAGGATCTGTTAGTGAACTGGCGCTTTTCTGTCGTTTGGCTAGGTACTGACTAGTACTGACTCTCGGCTTAGGTTGTATTTAGTGGAAGCGTGGCATATGTCCCCCAAACTGCTTGGATTATGAACGCGACTTTGCGCGAAAATATCCTTTTCGGTCAAGATGATGATGAAGATCGGTTCGTAATTGCTCACATATTGTGCGGATCTAAATTAATCGTCTATTCAGATTCGACGAAATCGTGCACGCTTGCCAGTTAGAACAGGACATTGCGATGCTTCCTCACGGAGACCAAACAGAAATCGGAGAGAAAGGTATCAATCTTAGTGGTATGTGTTCTGCGCGTCGTATAGTATCCTATTGATTGATTTGGGTGCAGGTGGTCAGAAAGCGCGAGTGTCGCTTGCAAGAGCGTCATATTCAGAGTCCGACATCATCCTTCTCGACGATTCCCTAAGCGCCGTCGACGCTCACGTCGGAAAAGCCATCGTTGAGAATTGTCTGCTTGACGGACCTCTTGCGAAGCGTACGCGAATCCTCGTCACCCACGCTCTCCATGTCTTGCCCCTTGTGGATCGTATCTATGTGGTGGACAACGGCCGGATCGTCGAAGAAGGGACATATGAAGAGCTTCTCCAAGATGGACAGGATTTCGCTCGATTGATTGAGGAATACGGAAGCATGGAGAAATCGGAAGACACAGCCAATGACACGGCGGCAAAGCCCTCTTTGACGTCTGAGCCCGGACCCAAAGTTGGCGGGGTCGGAATAGCGAAGACGCGTTCTGCACTTATGAGTGTCGAGGAGCGGGAAACTGGCGCTGTAACGAGTACGACATATGCCAAGTATCTCAAGGCTGCTGGCGGTCTGGTTTGGGCTCCAATCATGTTGGTTCCTCTAGCTCTCGCACAGGCGGCACAGGTTGGCAACAACTTGTTCTTGGGATTCTGGACTGCGGAGAGCATCCCTGGCTTCACGCAATCGGAGTATATGGGTGTCTATGCCGCTCTGGGTGTCGCTCAAGCATTATTCTCCTTTGCGAGTAGTTTCGCCTTTTCTCTAACGGGCCTCAGGGCATCCTTCACCTTGTTCAAAGGTGCTCTAATCGGAGTCCTGCGATCTCCCATTTCATTCTTCGACACTACTCCGATGGGACGCATTATGTCGCGTCTTTCAAAGGATCAAGATACTCTCGATACGCAGCTCGCACAATCCGCTTATCAAGTCTTCTCAACCTTCTCCTCTGTTATCGGCACCGTGGCACTGGTATTCTACACCTTCCCAATATTAGGAGTCATCTTCGTTCCCCTCTCAATATTTTATTACTACGTCGCCATCTTCTATCGGTGAGTTGGTTCTAGGTTCAGCCTGATGCATCCCGATTTTAACATCCCGCAATTGCAGTCGTACTTCTGTCGAAGTGAAAAGATTAGACTCTATTCTTCGTTCTACTCTGTATGCATCATATGCGGGTGGGTTCATGCCGTAGCTGTTTGGCGATTTCGTGATCTAACTTTGATTATAGAGGCCTTGACTGGCTTGTCAACCGTGAGGGCATATGGTGACCAAGATCGGTTCATTGCCAATGCCGAACAAGGAATTGATAGTAAGCATGCTGGCCCGATTCGACGACTCTCGGCTTATCTCTTTGCAGACGAGAATCGTGCATACTATATGGTCGTCTCGGCCCAACGGTGGCTAGGCGTGCGTTTGGATGTAAGTAGATCAATCAGACAAGGAGTTGCTTTCTCTGATTTGGGAAAACAGCTTCTCGGAAATATCTTAATCCTTGCAATTGCCTTCGTCGCGGTCGGTTCACGCAACTCTGTCAATCCCGCAAAGATAGGCGTCGTCATTTCCTATACATTGTCGAGTAAGCGCCATCCGTTTCTTTGTGTGCTCCCTTAATGACGATAAACCTTTCGCAGTCACTCAAGTATTCTGTAAGCCACCAGCGAAGTATGATGCGGAAAGCCTTCTGATTGTGTCATTTGTACGATTCAGCTTTCATGGTCTCTCAGTACGCAATGATGGAACAAAACATGAACGCCGCTGAGCGTGTCCTGGTCTATAACGAACTACCCGTTGAAGGCGAAAGGCATACGTCGTCAGACCCTCCCCCATCATGGCCCACTGGACTCATCAAGTTCTCGAACGCTGCTCTGTCTTATCGGCCGGGACTTCCCTTAGTGCTAAAAGACGTTTCATTCGAGGTAAATCCTGGAGAGAAGATTGGTATTGTTGGAAGGACTGGAGCTGGTAAGTTACCCTCGTTGTAGATGTAGTCCCAATCTCACTTTATCATCAGGAAAGAGCTCTCTGCTACAAGCGCTGTTCAGGATAGTGGAACTGCAAAGCGGCAAGATCGAAATTGATGGCGTTGATATCCGCAAGATTGGTTTAGACGTCTTGCGAGAAAGAATGGCACTTGTGCCCCAGGATACCATTCTATTCTTGGGTACATTGCGCGAAAATCTGTGCGTACATCCAGAAAGACAGCCCTGTCTCTGTCACTGAAGTTGGTTTAGTGATCCTCTAAATACCCGAATGGATGCCGAGATCATTACCGCACTGCGCAGAACATGGTTGCTCCCTCAGAACGGAGCATCAGACCCTGCTGCTGAAGCCAAATTCAGCTTGGATTCTGTTGTCGGCGACGAAGGTATAATTTTCGCCAAAGATGAGTGGAACTGCGCTTACAAGTACGATCCTAGGCTCGAACTTCAGCGCCGGCGAACGACAACTGATTGCCCTGTGTCGGGCTCTCGTGAAGGGTAGCAAGATCATCGTACTGGTGAGAAGTTTAGTGGACTGTCTTGTATTGATCGTTCTGACTGGTTCACAGGATGAGGCCTCCAGTAGCGTCGATGTTGAGACAGACTCCAAGGTGCAACGAACAATTCAGCAAGAATTTGCGGATTCGACCTTGCTGTGTATAGCCCATCGACTGAACACGATAGGTAAGGACATGATCCCCGGTTGAGACACTAATGCTGATAGTCCTTCAGTGTACTATGATCGCATCATTGTCATGGATCACGGGAAGGTTGCGGAATTTGACAGACCGCTTGCTCTGTTCGACAACGCTGAATCGATATTCCGTTCACTGTGTAATGAAGCCGGGTTGTCGCGGCAGGATATCGTTAGAATTCGTTCAGGGACACAGCAGAACTCTAGTAGGAACAGCACGGAAGTCTCTTCTGACACACGATTTTAGGGAATAGTAGCTTTGCATACTGTATAATAGCCTTCTGTAAGATACGAGGGTCTTTGCACCACTCCATAGAAGGTATGTACCATAAATGCGACAGGCACAAGGATTGAATATTGTGAGGCTGGTTCGAATTCAAGTTGCAGCACGGCAACTTGAGTCGTCGCCGAGAAGGCCTTCTTCGGATGACGCCGAGTACGACTACGATGAGCACCTCTTGACAGCTCTCTTGACTCTGGGCTTTTGACACTATTCGAGATGGAATCACTTCAGACTCCTAGCTCTCCAGATCCAGACGACCGAAAGACGAAAAGTGTGTGATATCCATCCCTCTGGAGAATTGAAGCTCATATGAACATTTGCTTCAGTTCTTGTCAATGTTCTGTTCAAAGGGGTGGGCGGCGCACCCGTCTTGAACCGAAATAAGTTCAGCATCGCAACGACAGTCAAGTATCAGAGTTTATTGGTATTTCTGAGGAAGCAACTAGAGAGCAAGGCGAACGATCCGCTGGTAATGTCCTCGAATATCGCGTCAGAGCGTCTTGCAGGTCGCTCTGCCAACTGCGTTTCTCAACATTTGATTCAGTTTACGTATATCAATGGGGCCTTCTCTCCAGCTCCAGATGATACTATATCAAACCTATACAAAGTGATCAAAGCTCTTGTCACGAGTTCGCTTCACTCACTCTCAGTCTTACAGTGCTTCTCAACGGACGGCATGCTTATCGTTTACTATAGGTACGTTGTCAAATGCGCTATATTTGGGTCTCATATCACCATCAGTTCCGTCCCTGCTTGGGGGTGATAATCCGTCTATATGTCCGTGGCTTTATACGCCTACTCGAAACCTCTCGTCTCGCTCCATCTCGTGGAAGACCTGTCGACATTCATGTCGGTACCACTGCCATCTATGTTGCTCGATATGCCATGTTTGCCGGACTGGACACCTTGATCCTCTGTTTTATCGCTAGTGTCATCACAGCCCCGACACAAGCCTCGCCCTCGGATTTTCTGGCATAGTTTAATACCAGCTTAATCTCACAGAACCCGCCCAAGAATGTTTTGGCACTCTTACATTTTCCCGAACATGACTCCCTTACGTTCGACGTCCTCGATTCATATACATGTATCATTACAACTCGCTCATCGCTCTCGTCTCTCAATGTGCTGTATCCAATCAATCAACCATTGTAATGCAACGCTGGTTGACTTTATGAAGTCACGTATGCGAAGCTGAGGTTCTGGCACAAACAATACACTCGGAGAGCGCATTTGCAGCAAATGGTATTCTGACAGGGTATATCCAATATACATGTATGAACAGGAACACGGGGGAAGGAGCTGTATGGGTAGAGGGCGAAGGCGGATAGTAGAGATGCACAGCTCGTGTCCTGTGTGTTGCTAAATTCTCGGCTTTGCAGGACAAGCAACGGTCTCACTGGAACTGCGCCTCGAGGCGAATAATAATGCAGAGGAAATCGGCGTGAGCGATCTGAATGTGCTCAATAGCATTACCCCCATGCTGCCGTCGTACTAGTATCACGATCAGATGAAATCCAAGATGAATGAGCTGAAGTACATACCTGTAGTTTACTATTAAATGGCCCTCCGTGGCGAAGCTCTGAAAGGAGGTCAGATTGGTAGAAAGGGTATATCATTAAGGGAGCTTGATTACCTTGTAGAGATTCGCCACCGTATCGTCAGGTGCAGGAGAGAAAGCCAAATTGATATACGTGAACTTGTGGCCCATCAGTATACAATTACCAGGAGGTGAATTTGAACGCACGAGAGGATCACCAGTCTTCCATCCTAGCTCTTTGCGTAAGAACTGGATCACGGCTTGAAACCGATTAGCAGCAGTGATCTTGTAAAAATTCTGCTTCATAATCGGTGCATTCCCAACTGCCTTGAACCGTACAACCACTATCGACATGACAGACACATATTAGCGAAGTAAACGAGTTCGACGACATGATTGACGCACCTTTCGCCGCATCCTTCTTCTTGTATGTTTCCAGAGCTTCAGCTCCTTCCATTTCTCGACTGACTGGAAGGATGAGAGGCCTGCGGGTTACAGGGCTTGCTCGACGCTAGTTCCAGGACAAGAATCTCGGCTTCGGATCGGCATGAGTTCGGAGCTCAGAATAAGCCGAAGTTGCATCGGCTTTCTCTTCAAGGAGCAACTATTTCGATCTCCGATCCGAAATCATTTAGACCGCTACCGCAGGCAGGTGATGACGAGCAGGCCTATACGGCTCTCTGCCATAACGACCTCAGCCCATTTTCTTACTGAAACACGAGACTTACCACCCGACTCCGGAGATGAGACCAGTTCACTCTACGGACTTCGTCCAAGCTCGGTGCCAGCAGCCCTGAAAGAGGTCAAACCCACTTGGCGACGAGATCTGCATGCTTTGCTCGAATACCCCACTTCTTCGTCATCTGCTTTCGTTGTACATATCCTTATCACGGGCCTTATTGTATTCTCTGGTGTCATCACCATAATCGAAACCCTCCCCCCTTTCACGCACCTTAATCTCCGCTTGTGGTTCGGCATCGAAACGAGCTTAGTCGCGTTATTCACCGTCGAATACATCGCTCGCTGTCTAGCTTGGAGTACAGACTTCAAGACATTCTTCTCATGGTTCAGATGTGCGTACTATTCGTCTCCGTTTAGCTTGCATCGAGAACTGATTTCAGTGCCGCAGCGTTCTTTGCCGTTGTCGATCTGCTTGCTATACTACCTTATTATATCGAAATCGCGATCCGCGCTGATACTGTAAGCTTTCCATAAGATAGTGTGATTCATACTAAGGTGTATCCCAGACTTCGTTCTTTCGATTCTCAATTCTTCGCACATTTCGATTACTTCGAGTTTTTCGACCCTTCCGCTATAGCAGCACTATCTTATTGTGAGTGGCTCAGCGTCGACAAAATGTTTTGCGTCTGAAACAATATACCAGGACTATTGAAGTCATGTTCTTATCCTTCAAGCGTTCCAAGGATGCCCTTTTAGCTCTGGCGTTCTTTATTGTCATGGCCCTCGTTGTCTTCAGCACACTCATGTCAGACCATATCTATTTTCTTCCTGGAACCTATCGATAGTTTTAACAGCTATTTTGCAGAGCGCGGAACTTGGGACCCCAATCTGGAAGTATTTATCAATGTCGACGGAGACCCTACTCAATTTGAGGTCAGTCGTTTATATATATCGTGGCTGTTGTATTTGACGCGTCTCGTCTGTATCCAGTCTATCCCTGCGGCAGCTTGGTAAGCACTTCCCTTGATGTCTCAAAATTATCGCTCATCCAGCCCAGGTTCGTGTTAGTGAGTAAGTACATTCAACATTTCGCGGAATTTTGTATTGAATGTTTGGCAAGCCATCACGACCGTTGGATATGGAGAAATCGTCCCACGTTCGTTTCTGGGACGCCTTTTTACCTTACCGCTGCTTCTGTTCGGATTACTATTGATCGCCCTGCCGTCGTTTGTCTTGGGGCGAGAATTTAGTTTGATATGGGAGACCATGAGTCATGAGCAGGTGTGCTTCGTTTGTTCTTTATCTTTGCAATGTGCTGAGTCATGTTCGAAGCAGCCTGAAGACATTGACGGAGCTCGGTTGGCCGACACCGTTCAACAGGAGCGCGATCTTTCAAACCGCAAGCTCGCTCAAAATCAACGAGAAATTAGTCATCAAATTGAGACTATCCGTAACGACTTGACCTTGCTGACACGTGAGCTTCGAGAGTTGATGGACGCTCAGAGAGCGATAGGGTCTGAGAAAAAGGAGTAAAATCAGGGCCATGGAGGAGTCGACTGACTTTTTGGTTGGAGTGAATGGAGGCACTCATGCTATGCTATCTGCGTTGTATCAACATCAACACATTGTTTGAATACCGGAGAATTAGTTCAGGATTAATAGAGATGGGTTGGTTATCGAGCCTTGCTTAACCTGAGCAGAGAGAGCTCAATTTGCGTGCCGACTACCGGCAATAGATAGCAGCCGGTCGGCCGAGCTACATATAGCCACGATTCTCCGCTGGCACGACGATCGTTTGTTGATCGGCTCCATTCACGCAACTGGGGAAATTCTTCTCTGACGTTCTCAGGCAAGGCTTCTTTCACTGTCAACGACAATGACATTTGTCCGTGTTTGTCAATCGAGACGTCCCTTCTCCGTCGAGTTTCGCTCTCTCGCGACCCAGATAAAACGTGCTTGCTCCTTTTGAGGCATTGTTGACTGTCTTGGATGACCCACCACTTTTCCCAGAAAAAGGAATTTTCAGACATGAGTGCCTTATTGGTACTCTGCAACGATACTGCAGGAAAACAGAGATCTTCTCACCAGGACCTATTCTTTACATTCCTCACGAAATCTCTGGATAGCAATGTCAAAGATCCGGGGACAAATGTAAATTCGGTATTTATCACGAGAAAACGAAAAAATAAACGATCTCAGTCCCCGCATCACAACCCGGCCCTCATGGCCCCCGATAAGTACTCATGAAGGCTGACTAGTCTATGCCATCAGACCGTTATATATTTATCCTAGGTTCGCATGCTCTTCAGTACCTGTGAGTTGGTTCGACAGAACTCTTTCTGGCACATGACCTCGAACCTAACTGTATACTCTGTATTGAAGAATGACGAGGCGTGACCTGCTGGCTGATTACGTCCATCATGATGCGCCTAAGCTCAGTCTACATAAATGGACGTCCCAAAGACTCCCCTCTGAACAGAACGCCAGTATCTTGCGCCTCGATTCCTGCCACTAATGTCCTTCAAATTGTTATCTCACCTTCGGGATGTTCCTGTTGCCGAACTATTCATTGGAACTGGGACTCTCAACCCAGATCGCATTTTCGCCAAAGTGATGAATGGCGACATCGCTAATCTACCTGTTGAAGAAGTCGCGTGGAAGACGCTACTTGAACACGCCCATGCTGTTGCTATCGACCTCGCCAAGGAAATCAGCCCTAGAGCTCCAGGCTCGCCTGCTCGTGCAATCAGCATTTTAGCGAGCCATGGATACAACTTTATCGTACACATGCTAGCCGCCCTGTTCAACGGATGGACGGTAAGTCTCATACGATTTTTACTGGACGCGCCCCATTAAATTCTTCTAGGTCTTGATGATCTCTCAGAAGAATAGTCCAGCGGCTATCGACCACCTCATTGAGGCATCCAAATCCGAATGCATACTTATAGATCAGGGTTCCCGTTTCCAGATCCAGAGCTGCTTATCTACTATTCCCATCCTCGAATTCCGCGACGTTTCGTCTTTGCAACGCTATGGCTTACCAGCTTCGCGGGTGTTGAGCCCGGAGGAGTTGGCTTTGGAGCTTGAGACTCCTGCAATCTATGCCCATACTTCAGGATCCACTGGACATCCGAAGATCGTACCATGGGTGAGCGTTTTATTCTCCTGGGTTGTCCCAGATACAGATTCTGACTGGTGCCGACTCGCGGCGCCTCTAGACTCATCGTTTCTTTTCACAAGCTGTGGACGCATACGTACCTGATGCTGAAGGTTTCAAGGGTCACTTACTTTATTGTCTGGGACCCATCTATCACGTACGCCAGATTCTTACAAGATTATTTCGTCATTAATTTCCTTTTGAAAAGGCAATGGGTACCTTGATGGACCTCGCTGCGGCGCCGGTATTGGGGTGTCCCATTTTGTTGGTCCATTCCAATCGTCCATTGACGGGAGAGGGATTCCTTCGGTACCTTGATCCATTTTCTGAGGTCATCGTTACCGCCATACCATCGGTCTTGGAGGAAGTCGCAGAGGCTGGCCCGGAGAGCATGAAGAAGTTGGCCACCAAAGTCAAGGCCATATTCTGGGGCGGAGCTAACCTTGATCGTGCTGCCGGAGAGGCTTTGACAGCACACGGCGTGCCCCTGGTAATGGCATATGGAATGTGTCTTTTTTGGTTTATTGTCGACATCTGAATATCTCGCTGAACCGGTCAATATATTAGGACTGAAATCAACGCTGGATCAAGATTCAAAGTCCCCGATCAAGTTCCGACTCACGATGAATGGCGTTATGTCCAATGGAGGGACGGCTACAAATATCATATGGTTGACATGCAGGATGGAACTGGGGCAAAAGAACTTATTGTTTCAGTGAGTGCCGATCGAGATTTCCATACTCTAGATATTCATGAACATTTTCAGCCAGATGTTGACACTCCGGCAGTCATCAATCACGAGAATCCGAGAGGATTTCGCACAAAGGATCTGTGGATCGAACATCCTCAGAGGCCCGGCTGGTGGAGGCACGCCGGTAGGACAGATGACATCACTGTTTTGAGTAACGGGGAGAAGACGAATAACAAGCAACTCGGTAAAACCTTATGATTAAACGTTCGATTTCTTTCGTTGATTAACTCGACACTTACAGAAACTATCCTGCTTCGCGATCCCCTCATCGAACATGCAATAGTTTTTGGGCAGGGAAGATCCCAAAATGGAATTATTGTCAACCCTTCAAGAGGCGCATCAGATCCCAGTTCATTCCTCAATCAAATTTGGCCAACTATCGAGATACTCAACAAAGAAGTCCCGATGCATTCCCGCATAGTCAGGGAGCTCATCATCATTGCCAGTCCGAACCGTCCATTCGCTCTGACCGACAAGGGCACCGTACGCACTAAAGTCACGATAGCGCTGTACGAGAAAGAAATCGAGGCCGCATATAAGGCTCTTTCAGATGCTCAGCAATCTGATTGGGATCTTCCGAGCACCTTCGACTTTACAGGGATTCAAGAATTTCTGCGTAACGTTCTGAGGGGAACTTTGGGTTACGACGTCAGGGAGGATGACGACTTCTTCTCGCAAGGTGAGCTCAAACACTTTCATCATCGAAGCAGGCACTAAATAAAACCAGGAATGGACTCTTTACTTGCCGTGAGGGTTCGATCTGCGTTGCTTCCGCTTATCAAGCAGTCCGCGGTCCCCGATCTGAGCCTTCCCCGAAATATAATATACTCATTTCCGACTATCAACTCCCTGACAACTTTCCTGGTGGATAGCCTTAGCCTGTCATCTCATCACAATCAAAGAAGCGAGCATGATAAGGTTTATGACACCATTGCCAAATATTCCAAGAACTTCCCGGCACGGATTACCGATGCGTCGCTCGCTTCAGCAGCTGGTCTCTTTGTTGCTGTCACTGGCACCACAGGAAGTGTTGGATCCTTTTTACTGGCTCAGCTTCTTGAGCACGCTGATGTTCGGATGGTCTACTGCCTGAACCGGAAATCTTCGAAACCAACCACCGAAAGGCAGCGCGAAGGGTTTGCTGATAGGGGCCTCGATCCGTTGATGTTGGAGCAGAACGCACAACGGATCCAATTCCTGGACGTCGAGCTGTCGGATGCGCGCCTTGGTTTATTGACTGATGTCTACGAGAAGGTAGGCTTGACGTCTGCAAGGTGATAAGCGTTCACTTGACCTTGTTTGTAACAGCTTCGGGCAAATGTCACCCATATAATCCATTCCGCGTGGCAGCTGAATTTCAATATGGTTCTGGAGAGCTTCGAGAAGGTTCATGTTGCAGGGGTTCGACACCTCATCGATCTGGCACTTCGGTCACCCCGAATGAAATGCCCAAGACTGCTCTTTCTTTCTTCAATTGCCACGGTCTCTCAGTACAATGGCGGGGGGAAGGTTCCTGAGACCCCATTTGAAGACGCGTCCATCACGAAGATGGGCTATGGTGTCTCCAAATTTGTCGGGGAGCGCATCGTTGTAAATGCAGTCAATTTGGCCGGGCTTAACGGCACTGTAATCCGCATTGGTCAAATAACGTGAGTCATCCTGGCAAAACCATCGAACCCACCTAAATTCTTTCAGCGGTGCAACTATCGGAACTGGGGCCTGGAGCACTTCGGAACACATTCCTATGCTCCTCAAGTCAAGTGTGGCGATAGGTATGGTGCCCGGCGATCTTCCCGTGAGTTTCAACAATATGCGTCTTGTTGGTAGGGATCAAATCTTGAACGCATAAATGATAGGACCCTCGCTGGATCCCAGCAGATGTCACGGCCCATGTTATCATTTCTCTGTCCTTCAACCCTGCAGCAAAAGCCCTCGATTATTTCCATCTCGAGAACCCAGACATAACACCCTGGGAGAATATCTGTGAAGTCCTTCGATCTCACGGAAGTCGCGAGATCCATTCCGTTCCCATGAAGGACTGGATTACAGAAGTTAGAAGGCGATCCCAGGACCCAAATTTCAATGCTGCGGATATTCCAGCATCCCGACTGTTGGAATTCTTCGAAACCGAAGCGTCAATCCCAGTATTGGATGTAGCTGAAACATTGAAGGTGGCACCTGAGTTGCGGATTGGTTCAATTCCGCCAAGTCTGATCGAGAAATACCTTGATTATCTTGGACTTTAATACGCACACTTAGGATGAGCACATCGGGCTCGGAAGTGAAAGTAGTCTTGGACGTTGATATAACGTTGATAGCTATCGTCGTATAGATGTGTTGACGCGAAACACGCTGCCTTGCCAGTGCAGCTTCGGTAGTAAGTATATCACAATGACGTGGACTGTCAACGTAGTCAACAGCTATCGAACAAGCTGTCGAGCCGTCGTAATAGCGATGGGCTGGAAGAGCTGGAAGCAAGAGGGCATCCGGAATCCGACTATCCTACCGGTACCGGCAACCGGCGTTCCCAAATTGAGCAAGCTAAGGAACCGTCAGCCGGAAATCTTGCCGGAAATACACCTTCTTCAAGCGAGTCGTGACCGACCTTACCTTGTTGATTGCTGTATTCACCTTTTGTGCTGCTCGCACGAAAACCTCTTGATCAGTCAACAAACCACCCGCCTCTTTTTACAAGCAAAGTTTCAGTTCGCCCATGTCCACTCACATACCCTATATGTAACGGAGAGGCCGTTGGAGGAAGAGAAGGTCAATTAAAGGTGGCATATATAAGCCTCTGGGAAGCCCGACTCTCTCTTTAGCTCTGGTTCATTATCATTCAATTCTGTTCCCCTCTGTGTTTTGGGTCTACTGTAAAGTACAGACACTACAAATATACTATCTTTTTCACATCCACCAACAGCCTCTGTAGCGACCGGCCCGATGTTCATACACTTGAATGATTCCTCACTACATTGTACGGCTCGTGTAAATCGGTATGATCAATCAAGGACTGCGAGTTCCCGAGCCTGTATTGGTTCGGAGGCTCGGGTGTTTGCGTTTGTTCCATTTGTTGATTAAGCAAGAAATGGTCTGATTTCGCCGCCACTAATAATGTCGTACGACTGAGTTATGAGTTACCCTATAAACCCTCGAGCTCTGTTTTCTTCACACCCACACCCTATTGTCCCATGTCGTGCAATGCTGCATTCCTGGTCTCAAAACTCCAATTTGCAAGGTATCATTTTGCCACGGACAATCCGCCGTGGATAGCAGACCATGATATTCCAACCATGTATCTCATTCCTATGCTTCTCCTGAGTTTTTCGATGGCCATCGTTATATGTCACGTTCTCTGGCAACTCGTGGGTTTTGTCTTCGTGCACAGTGTATGTGATTTGACGTTAGCAGGCCAAGCCTCATCATCCGAACCTGCCGCCCGTAATCTTCCATTGGCTTCCAGTGTTTGGATCAGCACTTCAATACGGTACAGACCCCATTAAATTTCTCTCCAAGTGTCGTGAGAAGGTGCATACTCCCATCGCCTTTTGTCCTGCTTTTACTGAGGGGCTACCGATTTCCCTGGCTGAAGCATGGCAATGTCTTCACTTTCATCCTTTTCGGCCGACGTATGACCGTCGCTCTTGGGGCCAAAGGCAATCATTTTGTAACAGGCGGCAAATTAGCGGAAGTATCTGCAGAGGCAGCGTATACAGTGAGCACGGCAATCTCTCATTTACTGTTGAACTCAAAGAACTCACCATGCTGTAGGATCTCACTACACCTGTATTTGGCAAGGACGTGGTATTTGATGTTCCCAATCACGTATTAATGGAGCAGAAGCGTTTCGTGAAGTTCGGTCTCTCCGTGGAGAACTTCCGCGCATACGCTGGTTTGATCGAGAAGGAAGTTCGAGATTACCTTGCTACGGACCCATCCTTCTCAGCCCATAGGTCAACCAAGAGAGAGGAATGGGGTTCCTTCGACGTTCTCAAATCACTTCAAGAACTCACAATATTCACCGCCTCTCGAACCCTCCAAGGCGAAGAAGTTCGCAGCAGTCTAAACAAGAGTTTCGCTGGTCTCTATAATGATCTGGACGGGGGCTTCACACCCCTGAACTTACTATTCCCTAATCTGCCTTTACCTAGCAATCGACGAAGGGATCAGGCACAGAAAGCGATGAGCGAATTTTACATTAGGATTCTGGCGGAACGCAAATCGACAAACGCATCGGTGAGCTTCAATACCCATCCACCTCAAGGCAATGAATTGTCTCACTATACCTTAGCATGAGCACGACATGCTGTCTGCTTTAGCCACTCAGAGTTATAAAGACGGAACGCCGCTCACGGATCAACAAATCGCACACATCATGATCGCGCTTCTAATGGCGGGGCAGCATACAAGTTCCGCCACTGCTTCTTGGGCTCTCCTTCATCTAGCACATAGGCCTGACGTTGCGTGAGTTTTCACGTTCCATCTCCATAATGAACCCCCTTTCATCACTCCTTCTCCAGCCAAGCACTGTTCGACGAACAAACCAAGTACTTCTCATTACCAGATGGAAGTCTCCGCCCTATAACCTATGATGAGCTTCGAGAACTCCCACTACTGGACTCTATTATCCGAGAGACCTTGAGACTCCATCCGCCAATCCATAGTATCATGGTAAGCATAAATCCCCACCGTCAACAGGAAGTCTTAATTAATCCGCTACAGCGGAAGGTGGTGAAGAATATGACGGTGCCGGGATCACTCACAAGCCCATCTAGAGATATCAACTATGTCATCCCCAAAGGCGATTTGATCCTTTCATCTCCAGCGTTGTCACAGATCGATCCGACCATCTGGAAAGACCCTCTTATGTGGGATCCATACCGTTGGTCCGACCCGGAGGGAGTTGCCTCGCAAGCTTCCAAGTCATATGATGACGCCACTGGGGAAAAGATCGACTACGGCTTCGGAATTATCAGCAAAGGCACAGAGAGCCCATACCAGCCCTTCGGGGCCGGAAGACATCGTTGCATCGGAGAACAGTTTGCATATCTTCAACTTGGTGTCATTCTCGTAACGATGGTCCGACATCTGGAAATGAAACTCGACGGCCCTTTTCCTGGCACAAACTTTCATGTGAGTGTTGTCAACAAGAGGGTGTCCCGAATATTACTGAAATCCGGACCAAGACACTCATTCCCATGCCGGGATCACCTCGCGTCATCAGCTACAAGAGACGTGCACCTATCGTGGCGTAGTGTACTCTCGTCAGTCGAGGGGGCCAGTAAATCCGCCGTCAATATATTAAACAGCACGCAAGCAGACGGAGACAAATCCAGACTGGAGACCCGCAGAATAAGTGGCTGACGCAACTTTCGATCAAGATCGTGAATATGAGCAGCGTTCCGAGCATCAGGCTTCTAAATCAGCCTGTCATTCGGGAAACATCGTTCGAAAGGTTGGATACCAGGCACTGGAGAACTCGTAGAATATCTCTAGTTTAGATTTGTATTCCAATGAACACTGTTCCTATATGTCAGCATCGGTACTGAACGAAGAATTAAGCGCGCACGAGAGTTTCCATCCGGTTTGGGATGTGGCACATTCTCCGCCATATGTCACTCTCATGTCGTCTTGCGGACACCCTTCAATCAAATTTCGTGCATTTTTCCCCTAATGAAGAAGTTTTCAATCGGGTCAATAGTTCAGGTGTCGTACTTGCTATGTCACTCGAACAGAGATTGATGGCTCGGGCTTGTGAATTGATGACAGTGATGGAGCAAGTGCCATAATTGGTATTCTGATACCCTCCGTTAGGGGCAATCAGATATGAACCTCCTAGCATTTATCGGATAACGTTCTTCGCGTTATGAGGGAGAGCTCTCACCATTCTGTTCGAGAAATTGGATGGCTTTGTTGCATTCCGAAGTCATCAGCCGATTTTGGAGCTTCGATTTACAACAAGCCTCCCGAAGGTCACCTGAAGCAAGCTGGATTCAGTTCAGAAGACCGCCTCGTGATACAAATGTTTACACGAGGAGCCACACTCAACACCTAAATCAGGAGGAGCGTCCAAGGATTGTTGTGTCATCTGGCTTCTCGCCGGGAGAGTAGGGAAACATGTGGTTTGAGTGATATCGAATGACTCCCCCGAATGGATAGTAACGACTCGAGTCTCTGACACGAGTGTTCCGTGTCGCAAAAATCGAAAACCTCGGATAAGGCCGAATAGGGCCGTATCAGGGAATAAGATTTTGGGTCCCTTGTTGATTGTATAATAAAAACACAACGCCGTATTTGGTGTATTCGAGACTCCGAGTGATCTGATCGGCACCTGACACAGCCTACGAGGGAATCCAGAGAGTCTAATACGCCGGATAGGTCCCGTCACCGAACCTTATTCGCGCTTGATATGACCGCAGCAAAGACTTTATAGGGCGAATCAGGCTACTTGACAACCCTGATATCCGGAGATAGATCTGACCGAAGAGCCGAATACCCCCGGATACGAGCAGCCGAGGCGCCAAATAC